>JAPFFA010000027.1:13428299-13442154 GCA_026153275.1 Sciades herzbergii
TACCCCATACCCATATACATTCATAAATACACATACAAATAAATTAAATATTATATATAGTATATACAGTGTGTGTGTGTGTGTGTGTGTGTGTGTGTGTGTGTATATCATTTTCTATTTCCTCCTAGTATAGTGTAAACTGTTTCAGGAGTAATTTCATTAAAGGATTAAATATGATATTACTGACCTGTTGCCAATTAACCAAATTAGTTTTTTTCTCCTTTTTTAGGATAACACAACTTTTTCAGTCTTTTGTTGCTCCTGTCCCAACTTTCCTGAAACGTGTTGCTGGTATCAAATTCATAATGAGCATGCATATATAAAATATCAGTTTCAACATTTGATATGTTGTCTTTGTAGTATGTTCAGGCTTGCTCATTGGGGATAGATTAGGGATAAAATTAGCTCATGCTTTAAGTTGTTCAAATTGTGTAAAGCTGCTTTGCAACAATGTTTATTGTTAAAAGAGCTATACAAATAAACTTGACTTGACTATTTTCAATAAAATATAGGGTTTCCATAATTTGCCAGTCTTCACATTCTGTTTTTATTTACATTTTACACAGTGTTCCAGCTGGTTCTTCTTCTTCTTCTTCTTGGAATTGGGGTTGTATATTAGATAAGATTTTATTCATAGATTTTATATAAATAATTGAATTACTGGTTGGATTAGAACAAATGACTTTTCTGTCTACTTATGTGCTTTTATGGCTGTCTTGTCTCTAATTTGGCAACAAATTTGAGTCTGGTATTTAATTAATAGGCTATTTAATCAATAAAAAAAAACATTATAATTCTCTGTGTGTAGTCATGCCAACGATCTACTGAGTCTACCAGCAGGCATTGACTAGCACCAAAAAAGTGCTAACCTGTTGATGGGAAACTGTGATGTTAGAAATGGGGCAGAATATATATTTCCCATTTTATTTCTCCATGCATGATTGCACAGACACATCCATTTATTGACACAAAAATAGTGACTGAGTGAGAAGGAAAAAAAAAGTCTTATAACCAACTAAATTCGCAGTAGTCTATCATTATACCCCTAAGGAATGCTTTAGTTTGCATGGATACGGTGCCTTAAGATAATCCATTAAGTACTTAAGGACACTTAGTACAAAATGGAACCAATTTGAATAAGCTTTCTACAACGTCAGAAACAGAGATTTTCTATATCAGATGGGATACATTGGTGGCAACAAACAAACAAGAATGTTTATTTTCACTTTAAAACCTTCATTAGAACCTAACAAGTCTATAACAATATAGAGAGACTTGTAGATTGGTGCTAGCATGCATGTCACAGTTGTGCAGCATGTAATGTTGCTGCCTCCTAGCTCTGGCTTCTGTCCTGAGCTTGGGTTATTGTCTGTGTGGATTTCTGAGTATGTTCTCCCCATGTAGGTTTCCTCTGAGTTCTCCATTTTTTTTCCCCACCTTCCAAAAAATATGTTAATGGTGGACTGGTGTCTTGAAATTGCCCTCAATGAATATATTAGTACATTGTTGCATTGCAATGGACTAGCAGTCCCATTCAGGGTGTATCCCTGCCTCATGCCCAGATTTCCCATGACCCACTAGCACCCATTAGTAGGATAAAGTAGTTCCTGAAGATGAATGACTGACCCAGACATTGACTTTATGCAATAAGAACTGATAATGACCATGCAAAGACATTTCAGATCCTTGCAACAATTCTGTCCCTGGGAGAACCACAGGTAAGGCCTATATCTTTAAAGCTAGATAGCCTTTCAATTTCATTAAATCGGTGAAATTTAGTTCCCTCGGAAATTTGGTCATTGCGATATATATTTATTTCTGTAATATCTTGCAAAATATCAGGCCATTCTGTGGCTGGGAAGTTGTTTTTTGTTTTTTTCGAGGGGATTCCTTAGCAAATAATATGCATGAAATCATTCGCTTTGCACAGTCAAGCAAAAAGAAGAAGTCCATGTGCGCATGCACAGGTTTACCTTCTTCTTTTTCTTTTGGGTTTTACAGCAACTGGCATCCACAGTGTTGCATTACTGCCATCTACAGGTTTACCTTTGACCATGCACTGACAGTTACATCATTCTGTGGCTAAACAAACAGCTGATCACACCGAGGTGCTCGCTGACCGCCGATATTTATTAGTTTGGTCCTGCGTTTCCTTTCCTTTGCAACATAACATCTTTTCTTCTTGCTTTCCATTACTGTAGTCAGCTTTTCACGTTTCATTCGCACACTCACATTCTCCATTTTCCTGTCCTGTTTCAAATTTGTATCCCACAATGCCTTGCGTGAACGGAGAAAGCCCACCATGTGATGTATGACATAATATCTTGAATTGGGTCAAGGTGAAGGAAGAAAAAATAGCAGAGAATTTAGGGCCACATGGCCCTAAATTCATTAATTGTTCTTTTAGGGAAAAAAAATATATATAAATAATAATAATAATAATAAAATTGGAAGTCTGTGATTCGAATTCAGTAGCTTCCGGTCCACTAAACAAAAAATAATTAGGTGTCAGGGAAAATTATTTTTATGACCTACACTTGAAAAATCTGAGAAGCGGTCTACTTTTAACTCTCTGTCTTTACTCTCTATCTTTAACTCTCTTGGGAATGTCACTATAATTTGTGGGTTTACAAATGAGCCATTAAAAAAAAATCACAAACCAGCAAGATCTAAACAAGCATCAACAACAAAATAATGTCACCAGTACTGACCATCTCATCTGTTTTTTTGTTTTGTTTTTGTTTTGTGTGTGTGTGATTTATTTTTTTCCCCCTTCTCCTAATTAAAAATAGGTAGCTGCTTAGCATATCAAAGGCAGAAACCCTAGCAAGGGAACACGACAAGCACAACTTCCCTGCGTTCACCCAACTAATCCTGTCATTTCATACTAAGCACTGGGTATCAAAACTAAAGTTCATGTACTGTTCATCACAAGGAGTGTACATTGTTGAAATGTGAAAATGTGTCCTGTTACACAGCTAGCATGGACAGAAAGAGATGTTTGAATTTTGATATTTTACGTCTTTTTTTGAGGAAAAAACCTGCTGTTTTTGCTACTGTACACTGCACGCCTCAGCAACTTCGCTCACACACAGGAGCAGTTAGAGGAGAAGGCTGCCTTCGAGAGTCTTAAAAAAAGAATCAGTATTAAAAAAGTGAGCCTTGCAATCACTTGCAAGACAGCTGTTCTCTGCTTTTCGATTTTACAGAGGTATTAACTGCGTGTGTGTGTTCTGTGTGCTTCTGGGCGTGCATGCATGTGTGTGTGTGTTCGATGGTTGACAGAGGATGTCTGTTGTGGTTGTATCTAATGCGAAAGATGCTACCTTCTAAATAATAATAATAATAATAATAATAATGACCATGCATGTGATTTGACAGACTGCCTGTGCATTTATATAAGCTGATAACCTACTACCAACAGCAGAAATGACTCATATACGGTAGAGGTCTCTTTTGTGCCAGAAGGGGGCACCATTTTAGCTTTTATCCCCCTCTGTATTCCAGCTTAACCCGATCCAAAATAGAATGCCATACTAAACCGATCTTCTTACATAGTCTATCTATCTATCTATTTGCCATTTCGTCCATGTCCTGTTTTGTCTTTCAGTCCAAAACGTGTGATAATTCTGTCATGAACATTCTGTCAGGAACACTCTCTCTCTCTCTCTCTCTCTCTCTCTCTCTCTCACACACACACTCACACACACACACACACACACACGTATACCGACCACCTGCAGTTTCTCAGCTTCACTCACATTAATCACAAGGGCTTCATGTGGACACATCTCTGGATTTTCAGCTCGCACGCAAGACGTCGATAAAAGGCAACAAAGATTTAAGGAGTACGCAATCCGGCATCATTATATATGCCCGTTAAATAAATAAATAAATAAATAAAGCCAGTGCGTAAAATGCGCATCCAAAATTGAGCAAATGCGCTTTTTTATTGTAATTTATTAATTTTAACCACTTTTTTTTTTTAGAGAGAGAGAGACAGAGAGAGAGAGAATGTTCTATACCTTGCTTTGGGGTGCTGTTTAGTTAAAACCTGAGTTCTACAGCCTAATCTTCGCTATCGCCCTATTACCCCCCCACACACACACACACACGCGCGCACACACACACACCTTCCTCCTCCTCTTCCTCCTCCTCCACATCTCTCCATCTCTGCATTCCCTCTCTCCTTTCCGTTTCCTCCCTCCTCTCTTCTCCTCTCCGCTCCTCTCCTTCACCGTGCGCAAACGCACCGCGCTGTGGAATACTCGCTCTCTGACGCGCACTGGCGTCCTTCTTCCACCAAAGTCTGCGCGAAGAAGAATAAGTCGTTTCAAATCGAGTTTCGCCGTCTTTCAAAGCGTCGATCTCTCTCTCTCTCTCTCTCTCTGCTGAAGTACGCCGGGACTAAAACTGAATTATTCATCCTCCGCATCTGCCTTGGCTGAATATGGGAGCGCGCTGC
The DNA here is from genome assembly GCA_026153275.1 of Sciades herzbergii. Classification (NCBI taxonomy): domain Eukaryota; kingdom Metazoa; phylum Chordata; class Actinopteri; order Siluriformes; family Ariidae; genus Sciades; species Sciades herzbergii. The sequence continues at coordinate 13,432,765 of JAPFFA010000027.1, forward strand.
CTCTCGTCCGGCTTTTGCGCAATCTCATCGGAGCGCATCGTTTTGGGGAGCGCGAGTTGAGACGTTTATCTCAAAATCGTGATTTCTTTCAAGTCTCCGGAACTGTCCGGGGGAGGTGGTGCTGGTATCTGAAAGGGAGATCCGATCATCAGCGTCCCCTCTCCTTTGGCCTCTCCTTGCGTAGAAACCGAAGAATGCCGGCGCGATTTTCACAGAGATGCGCCTTCAATGCAGAGACGCACCTTTCTTCAGTTCCCCGCTGGCTTTCCGGGTGAATTTGTCCTCCTGAGCTTTTGTTATGTCCCTCCAGTGCTTGGTTGTCTCGGGGATTAATGGCAGTATGTGGCGTTCAGGACAAGTGGAGGCTGACTGGAAGAGACACGAAGGCTGAAATTGGAGCCTGAATGGACAAATTCTCCAGGTCCCGTGTGAAGTGCGGTGTCTTCTGGAGAGAAGGCGATATTTCGGACGCTGCAGGTGAGTTTTTCGAGGTTTTTTTTTTCTTTTTTTTTTCAGAACAGATTATTCTACCACTTGCGCATAGTGCTTGAGAATCAATCGAGAATTGGCAAGCATATTACCAGAATATAAAATTTTGCTTAGCTGTTCTGGTCCACTCTGCATGGTAATGATGCCCTCAATATGTGAAATGATTTTTAAAAATTATTATTTTAATTTGATTTTTATTCATTTTTAAATGTTATTTATTTCATATGTGGATATTTTAGTTGCTATTTTTAGTTGCCCTTCTCATTCTTTTCATTAATATATTAACCGGCATTTTTTTTTTCTTTTTAATCTAGCTGTGGTCTATATATCATAGTCGATTTCTTAGACAGCAAGCAAAGACAAATTTTGTTAACTTGTATGCACAGAAGAGGAGTCAGGTTCTAAACAGTATTTCCATCCAATCTTTTCATATTGCTGTGTTAAAAACCATGTGCACACCAAACCTGTTTTGATTTTCTGTTTGTTCTCCCCCTCCCCTAAGGTTGCTAAATGGTTTTCTGGGGGATTTTTAAAAGGCAAAAATGCTGCTGCTTGTTCTGTTGGCCTTTTCTGTTCCGAGTGCATTTTCTGACTCGGATACCGAACTCTCAGCCGAGACCTGCAGTGCCTGCTCTTGCATGTCCATTGAGAACGTCCTCTATGTGAACTGTGAGAAAATAACTGTGTACAGGCCAACACAGCTGCTCCCTCCACAATCCAGCCTCTACCATCTGAATTTCCAGAAAAACCTTTTGTACATTCTTTACCCCAACACTTTTCTGAATTTCACGCACGCAGTCTCTCTCCAGCTGGGGAACAACAAGCTGCAGAACATCGAGGGAGGGGCCTTCATGGGACTCAGTGCATTAAAACAGTTGCACTTAAATAACAATGAATTAAAAGAGCTCCGGGCTGACACTTTCCGGGGGATCGAAAACTTGGAATACCTCCAGGCCGACTACAATTTAATCAAGTATATTGAGAAGGGAGCCTTCAATAAATTACATAAGCTAAAGGTTGTAATTCTAAATGACAATCTTATACAGAGCCTGCCTGAGAACATATTCCGCTTTGCCTCCCTCACACACTTGGATATACGAGGAAACAGGATACAGAAACTCCCATATCTTGGAGTTTTGGAGCATATTGGAAGAATAGTGGAATTGCAGTTGGACGACAACCCATGGAATTGCACCTGTGATTTATTACCACTGAAAGCTTGGTTGGAGAATATGCCCTATAACATTTTCATTGGCGAGGCTATATGTGAGACTCCCAGTGACCTATATGGCCGACTTTTGAAAGAGACCAATAAACAAGAACTATGCCCTTTGGGAATTGGTAGTGACTTTGATGTGAGGATGCCCCCTTCCCAGCCAGATGCTGGACACACCATATCTAATATTGCACCATCCACGATAGCCCCCTCAGTTACCAAAGCACCGAAAACTACAAATCCCTCCAAAATCTATGGGAATGGTATTGTTGCTGGTATTCCAGTGGGTAAAAATGGCCAAATTGTGTCCTACCAAACCCGAGTCCCTCCCCTCTCCTGTCCTCAACCCTGCATTTGCAAAGCTCATCCATCTGATTTTGGAATTAGTGTGAATTGTCAGGAAAGAAATATCCAGAGCCTAGCTGATCTTACACCTAAACCTCTAAATTCTAAGAAATTGCACCTCAATGGTAATTACATTAGAAATATCAGTCCCATTGACTTCCAAGGGTTTGAAGGGTTGGATCTCTTACACCTGGGCAGTAATCAAATATCCACTGTTCAAAAAGGTGTATTTGGAAATCTGACCAACCTCCGCAGACTATACCTTAATGGAAATCAGCTTGAGCAGCTTCATCCGGAAATGTTCCTCGGCCTCAGTAACCTCCAGTATTTGTATTTGGAATACAATGCCATAAAGGAGGTGTTAGCAGGGACATTTGACTCCATGCCAAATTTGCAACTCTTGTATCTAAACAACAATGTGCTCCGAAGCCTCCCTGCTTATATTTTTGCTGGTGTGCCTCTTGCTCGATTGAATCTAAAGAACAATCATTTCATGACTCTGCCTGTGAGTGGCGTGCTGGACCAGCTCAAATCCCTCACTCAGATAGATCTGGAAGGCAATCCCTGGGAATGCTCATGTGATTTAGTGGCTTTAAAACTGTGGTTGGAGAAGCTGAATGAGGGGGTGGCTGCCAAGGAGGTCAGATGTGCATCCCCAGTGCAGTTTGCAAACACTGAGCTGCGGGAGCTGAAAAACGAGATCCTCTGCCCTAAGCTCATAGCCAGGCCTCCTTTTATCATGACAAGTGCAACCCCCCTGGCCACATCAATGTCACCTGCTGGAGTTGGCAAAGCACCTCCTGGTGGTCCGGTACCTCTGTCAATCATGATTTTGAGCATCCTGGTGGTCTTAATCCTCACAGTGTTTGTTGCTTTCTGCCTGCTGATCTTTGTGCTCAAACGAAACAAAAAGCCTGCTGGGAGGCAGGAGGGGCTTGGCAACCAGGAGTGTGGCTCCATGCAGCTCCAGCTGAGGAGGCACAACCACAAATGCAACAAGAACGATGACCTGGCAGGAGAGACCTTTATCCCTCAGACCATTGAGCACATGAGTAAAGCCCATACTTGTGGAATCAGAGACTCAGATGCCAGCTTCAAGTTTGCCGACTCCCAGAGACCGAAAATGTTCTTACGCAACAGTGCAGACAATGACAAGGACTCTCTAACTCTGGACCCCAGGAAACGATTAAGTACCATCGATGAGCTGGATGAGTTTCTACCTGGAAGAGAGTCCAGCCTGTTCCTCCACAGCTACTTGGACAACAAAAAGGATTTCAACAGTATAGGGGTGAGTGGTTTTGAGATCCGTTACCCCGAGAAACCACATGACAAAAAAACAAAAAAGTCATTGATAGGGGGTAACCACAGTAAGATAGTTGTTGAGCAGCGCAAAAGTGAATATTATGAACTAAAAGCAAAACTCCAAGGGACCCCTGACTATCTTCAAGTACTAGAGGAACAGACAGCCCTCAGTAAATTTTAGGCCTCTCATCTTCATGTGCCCCTTACTTACAAAAAAGTGCCTTATGGAAAAAAAAAATATATATATACATATATATATATATTCATGACCAATGGAATACTGGACACAGATTTCATTCCATTAAAATATAACTTAGAATTGGTGTTTGTGTAACTTCAAATATTCTTATTTTTTTTTCCAAACTGATGATGCCATTATAAAGTATAAAAAATCACATTAGTCTTTAAGAGAGGTTGTAGAGTATCTTATAAACAAGTGTAGTTTGCTGCTAATGAAATGGGTTCCATCAGATTATTGCTTTTGTTTGAATTACCAGATGCTTTTTAAACTTTTTATTTGAAAACAAATTGTTGGGTCATAAAAGAGTATAATGAGTGTAATGCATATTGACCCTTGTTCGTTGTTTTTGGTTGAAAGTATTTTTAGGGTGCTTTGGATGACTAAATGAAACGGAGTCGAAGATTGGCAAGCTGGGAGCAAGGAATGAACGTTTCGGAATCCCCCAGAGTACCGTCGTTCGGATTTTAATTTGACACTTTTCGGGGCCTTGAAACTGGTGGATTCAGTTGTAACTGAAAGCACTGACAGTTCCAACATCTTTAACAATCTGGATTATTCCGTCTGTTGTTTCTGTAAGGAGCCATTTAAAATTTGTTCTAACGAAATGTGATTCCTCTTGAAGTTTTTGGGTACGGCACATGACAGGACATTCATAAACCCAAGAAAATATCTCCATAGCTGCTTGCCATGTAAGCGTATCTGATTTATTTTGTAAGTCGACATTATTTGTATTTGTGAGGCAGTTTTTAAATGACAAAGAACAATCCCATCAATACATAAATGGATTCAAAGCAAAACAAACAAACAAACAAAAAAAAGAAAATCAAAAAGGATAAAAACACTGAAGAACACCGTCACCTGTCAATTGGTAGATTACTTCATATTTAATTTATTTTTCTATGCAGGACTATTTAAAGGTTATTGGTACTATTTAAGATTACAAGGGACTTTTTTGAATGCTACAAGTGGTTTGAGCAATGCTCTGAACAACTAACTCGAACATTTCTGTTCTGATATGTGTCCCGTTATGTATTTTACTGCTAACCTGAGCATAGGCACTAGCGTCAGTGATAGTGATGTAACTTTCACTATTACATTGCAAGAGGTAATGCCTCATAGTGTATCAAGTCCAACAGTCTTATAGCCCATGAATATTTTGTCAAAGATTTTTTTTTTTACATTTTTTTAACAATATGCAACCAAAATAAGTGTGCATTAACGTGATATGATTCTGAAGTTTATGAATATGTTATGGGATTCAAAATGGAATTAAGTTGAAGGCGTGTAGATCATTATTGTTTCTTTAATTTATTTCTCTCTTTTTTTAATGAGGACTGTGCATTTTCACATTATCTTTGAAATTCGATGTGTTTTTCCTAAGATCTACTGATTTGGTCAGAATCGTATCACACTCCATGTGCAATATTATTATGCTCAATCATGTTAGCTTGACAATTTTTCTTTGTCCGCTCGAGTTAATATTATGGAGAGGCCAGTTTTACATTCAGAAAAGAAAGAAATATATATATTATTCAGTCCTTATTTAAGATATTGTTAAGTTAATGATTGTTTGAAATAGAATGTACCTTGAACAATAAAATAAATACAATTTTATATATGAGAAATTGACAATTTTCTGTGTTGGTATAATTTTCAATGTTCATTTGTTCTTTTTTTAAATTATCATTTCTCCAATAAATGGATTTTTAGAAAAAAAAAATACCCTAACACAATACTTAAGCTTGCATTTAAATGCTTGTGTTTTTTTCCCCTCTCTTGCATGTTTAACACTTTTATGAAATTACAACTGGAATATGATACAACCCCATATTTCATATGCTTCATGAATTGTTTATGCATTTTTTCTCACAAAATATTTTCTTGTTTCAAGATACAAATTTAAAAAAAAAAAACTTTCATCTGCACACCCTGTCTTTGTGAATTTAACGAATTTAATAATTTGAGTAATATGCTGTGATCAAGGGCTTTACCTAGAAAATGACTACAATCAGGCATCTGAAATTAGATTTAGTTTCTGGTGAAACTCAGAACACAAGCCTCTACTTCAGATAGATGATGCGCTCTTGCATTTCTGTTCAATGTTTTGCCATGATGTTGTTGTTTTTCTGTATTAAGCTTGCATATATATTCTTCTAATACAGTCTGCTGTTCCTCGTCATTCTGCTTTTAGCGAGAGTAATTTGGATGCATTCATAAAATAATCAGAAGTGCATTTAAGTGTGATCATGTATGAAGATTGGCAATACAGTGTACACGCAATGCTAATTGTACAAAGATTTGTCAAAGATTGTTTGTTTGTCCTCAATCAACTATCATCATTGATTTAAGCTTCGAATGGCCAGAATGTTAGGTTGTGAATAGGTGCTTTTATTTTTAGGGATTGAAAGTGATATTGTTGCCATAACTCAAATTTCAACTCAAATCATTTCACCATTGCACCAGGCGAACTTAAGCTTTGTTGTAGTCTAGTCTGAAAATAAAATCTCACATATTTTGATTGACAAACTACTAAAAAACAGCTTTTCTAGTTGTACCAAGCAACAAAGTTTAAATATAGCCTTTATTTATAACTTAAAACTGGAGTCTACTGATTAATAGTTGAAACATCCACTGTAAATGATACTACAAAGTAAAAAGCACAAACACTGTAAACCCTTTTTTTTTTTTTCAAGACATGAACGTAGGAGTTTCTGCTTATGTCAAGTCACACTCAATGTGTGGTTTAGGACCAACTTTGAATTGAAGTTATCTTCAGTTGGTGCAAAAAGCTGCACATAATCTTCTTATGGAATCTATTCTAGAGCTTAAAGGTATCCATTTGTTGTGTTTTGTTATTTACAAATGTGATTTTAGTTATTTATTTCTGATTTGTTGTCTTTTTTTGCTTGTTGTATTATCAATTTCTTTTCTTTTCAGTCATGCTTGTTCAATTAGTGCTTTTTTGTGTTCTGGAGCATATAATATATCTTCATCCGAAGCATTTTAGTTCCAAAAAGTAAAACTCCATATCCCCTGATGTTTTGTTGTACAGCAATAGGCATAAATATCTTGCTAAACTTTGAAAAAAAAAAAAAAAACAACAACACACTTTTATTTGTGTATAATTTATGTTCACATTCATTCTGCACTAAGTAATGCCCTTTTTTGAGTAAGCATGCATATTCTTGAATAAGCAATTAGTGCCAGCTCGTGTCTCCTTGACAACTGTGCTATTGATGCTTTTTTTTTTTTTTTTTATCACACTATGCCAGGATTAAGTCGGACAAAGGAAGGTTGTCCATCCAAAATGAGCCTGGGGTTCAGTTTATGGTGATTCACATTGACCTGCAGTTCTTTCCAGCATGAATATCACTGTGATGAGTGATGAGTGATGTCACGAAAGAAAATGTTCAGCCATTTTACTTAAACATTCAAGAACAAGTTTTTTTTTCTTTCTTTCTTTCCTTACAAATTAGAAATGTGCATGCTGTTGGCTCCCTCACATACACACATGCACATATACACATTCTCACACAGCCTTACCAGTGCCAGCAAAGGTCTCCGATACCCAGCGCTACTCAACGTATCAAATGTCAGTTGATTCATGTGTTCACGTGAATGGCGATGTCCTGTTTGCAACCTCATCCCTTGCCTCTAGTTCCGACTCGGCTCAGTGTAATTGTGTACTTCTATGCCTGTGTTTAGTTTTATTGGGAGAGAGAGAGATGGGTTGAGGAAAGCTGAGGCAGTGTTGAGAGGTTGTATGCCTGAGGTCAATGGGATAGAGGTAGCGCTTATTTACGTCCAAGTGCCATCCAAGTGCAACAAATAAATACTAGCTCTGTCCAATTATGTTTTTATTTATTTATTTGTTTGTATGTTTGTTGGCTGGTTGGTTTGTTTGTTTATTTGGCACTGGGATTTTCCTTATTTGTTTGTATGTATGTTTGTTTGTCACAGTGATATTTATTTATTTGCTTGTTTATTGTTTGTTTATTGTTGTTTGTTTCTTTATTTATTTTAAATTCACCACAACTTTGAGAGAGAGAGAGAGAGAGAGAGAGACCCTGCTGTTCAGTTGGCATTTCTGCACATGCTCTGAATTACTAAACATCAGCCTCAGTTGACAGGTTTACTTCCTTGGCAGTGGCATCGGTGACAATTTGAAAAAGCTTTGCGTTCTCCATTCAGGATGTGACAGAGACATGACAGGAGCAGAACAAAGACACGCTCCATGAGTGCGTGTCTGAGCATGGGGAGAAATGGGATAAATCACCTTCTTGATCACAGTTGTCTGTGTCTTACTGGCACGTACCGAACTGCACATTGGGTGCACTGATGTGAATTAGGGCTGGAGTGGTATGAGAAAACATTACAGCATTATAACCGTACAACCTTACCCGAAAAAAAAAATCTAAAAAAAAAGATATTAGCAATACACACATTTATCAAATAATTCTCATTATTAGATGATTATAAAGCATATATCAGATAGTGCAGCTTGTTTTGACACATTTGTACTAATTTCAAGGAAATTCTCTTATTCTGTTAGTCGGTAATATGGATATGTTGAATGTGGAACATGAATTCATCCAGAAATCACTGAAAGAAGGAAGGCCAGAATTTCAGTTGTTGCACACATGAACACACACAAAAATGTGATTTTTTTTTCTTATTTCAATAATTTATTTTTCAGAAAAAAAAGAATATTGATCAGAATTTTTCATGAAGTTCCTATTCATAAATAATTATAATAGTGCGTCTAATAATTCTTTGTATGTTACTAATGATCCTTTTTAAGATTTGTTTTTCTAAGCACTAAAGTTCAAATCATTCCTAAGATAACTTTGACTCATGTTCTTATATAATGCCATATGCTGTACTTACTACTGTAAGGACATGTGCATGTTATTTATAATTATAGACAATAATATGACAAAAATCTTAAACGTCATCACTGAGTGATTCACGTAAAGTGAATCTGTTGAGTTATTTCTCATAAGAGATGTTGGAAGAAACTTTTATGCTGTAGGTTATTTTTGTAATCCAATACACAAACGCTTAATTCCAGATCAATTATGAAAATACATTCTGAGACATTACTGCAGTTCGACAACTTGATATCAAAATAATAATAAATGTACATGACAAACGTATGTTTCATTTTCACCTTAAAACATCCAACATGACAAGGACAGACATGACTTACTTCACCTTAAAGGAACAGGAAGCCTTTTTGAGTTGCACATATACAGTATATACAGTACCGTTCAAAAGTTTGGGCACACCTTCTAATTCGATGTTTTTTTTTCTTTATTTTTATAAATTAAAAGACACTTCATGTCTTAAAGTAATGATGGATGTTATTTCTCTTTACTTAGTTGAGCGGTTCTTGATATAATATCCATGGATTATTACAGTTGTGGAATAGGGCTATTTACTGTATCTTTATTATTTACTGTATACTGTTTGATCTCAAACACATTAAGAAGGCAAGAAATTCCATGAATAAACTTTTGACAAGGCACACCTGTTAATTGAATACAGTACCAGTCAAAAGTTTTTACACCCCACCCCAGCCTCATTCATAGGTTTTTCTGTATTGTGAATATTTTCTATATTGTAGAACAATACAGAAGACACCAGAACTATGAAATAACATATGGAACATATATGGAATTATTTGGCTGAAAACATTTTTAAAAAATAATCAGTTTCAGATTTTAGATTCTTCAAAGTAGCCAGTGTTTACCTTGATGATGCTTTGTACACTATTGGCATTATCTTAACCAGCTTC
>JAPFFA010000027.1:13476355-13489615 GCA_026153275.1 Sciades herzbergii
TTTGAGATTTGTAAATTACTGCATTCCGTTTTTATTTACAATTTGTACTTTGTCCCAACTTTTTTGGAATCGGGGTTGTAATGCGGGGAGAGTCTCTTCAAGCAGACGAGACGAGACAAGCAGCACAAGCAGGGAAGAGAAGGGAGGGAGAAGAAGCAGAGAAAAATGCGACCGCCTTCCGTGAGAGCACAGAAAAAAATCATACTTAATTCAGCCCAGAGGTATTCTTCATGTGAAATTTCATGATGATTGGTTGAAAACTGAGGGAGAAATACTGTCCTAAAAAATCTGAGAATAATAATAATAATAATAATAATAATAATAATAATAATAATGTTCCTGAATGAGAGTAACAATTTGCCCCAGCGCTGCTAGCATAAATTAATTAATGCTTCCAGGATGTTACATGATGATTGTGTTGAGTGGGTGCAGCTTAAGGGAGCTATATGTAAGAATTTTAAAGACTTTTAGTTGAAAACTGTAGCGAGATTAAGGTGTGGGTGGAGCACAGAAGCACGGCAGGCAGCTGTTTGAGTTGAAGAGGGGTTTTTATTTGACGACTTTTCAGCTTAGGGCTCCAAAAACTCTCACACACGCACGCACGCACACACACAGGTTGTCAACAAGCCCTTGGCGCCAACCTCCCCTTCTTGCTCTCCTTTTATAGGGCACGGTCACTGAAGGAGACACACAAACACACGTTAATTGACAACAGGTGTAGTGACACGACTACTCACCTTCCCTGACTCTGCCCTCCATTCATAGACCGACGCTCGACGCCCCCGATGCCACATATCCCCACCGCCCGACTCAGGCCGGGGAGCCGTCTGGCCTGAAGCTGACTCCCCCCCTCCCTTGACGGGAGAGGAAGTCCATTACCAACATCTGCACCCCCGGCCTGTGGACCACCTCAAATTTAAATGGCTGGAGTGCAAGATACCAATGGGTGATCCACGCGTTGGCATCCTTCATGCGGTAGAGCCACTGGAGGGACGCGTGGTCTGAACAGAGGGTGAAAGGGTGCCCCAGCAGGTAGTACTGGAGGGCGAGGACCACCCACTCGATGGCTAGGCACTGTTTTTCAATCGTGCTGTACCTGCCCTATCGCATCGACAGCTTTCGGCTAATGTACAGCGCGAGATGCTCCTCCCCTTCTACCTTCTGGGACAGAACGGCCCCCAGCCCTCTGTCCAATGCATCTGTCTGTAAAATAAAGGGGAGATAAAAGTCAGGGGAGTGTAACAGTGGCCTTTACCCTAGAGAAAGCCTGTTGGCATTGCTCCGTCCACTGGACCGGATCTGGTGCTCCCTTTTTATTGAGATCCGTCAGTGGGCAGGCGACGTCTGAATAATTAGGTATGAACCTCCAATAGTAGCCAGCCAGCCCCAGGAACTGTCTCACCCCCTTTTTGGTCTTGGGCCTCGGGCAGGCCGCAATCGCTGCTGTCTTTTTAATTAGGCACGCACCTGCCCATGGCCTAAGTGGAAACCCAGATACCTTACTTCCACCCTCCCAATCACAAATTTCTTTGGGTTGGCTGTGAGACCCGCCTGCCTCAGTGACTTTAGGATAGCCCTAAGGTGTTCAAGGTGCCGTAGCCAGTCATTACTGTAGATGATAACGTCATCCAGATACGCAGCTGCATAGGTGCCGTGGGGGCGGAGGACCCTGTCCATAAGCCGCAGGAACATAGCGGGCACCCCAAATAGCCCAAAAGGAAATGTGATGAATTGGTGTAAGCCAAATGATGTGGAAAAGGCCATTTTCTCTCGGGACAGAGGAATCAAGGCGATCTGCCAATATCCCTTCATTAAATCCAGTGTCGAATAAAAATGAGCAGTGCCTAATCGATCAAGCAATTCGTCAATGCGAGGCATTAGGTACATGTCAAACTTAGACATTGCATTAACTTTCCTATAGTCCACACAGAACCGGTCCGACCCATTGGCCTTGGGGCCCATGACCACTGGGCTGCTCCAGTCACTATGGGACTCCTCGATTATGCCCATTTCGAGCATGGCTTCAAGTTCATCCCAGACCACCTTTTTTTGTGTTCGGGCAGGTGGTAAGGGTGGCTGCACACTACCACCCCCGGGGGCATCTCAATGTGATGAGGTGGGTGCGGCCGGGTAGGTGTGGCCGGGCAGGGGTGAAAACATGTCGGAAAAGTCTTTCTGCAACTGGGCTACCTCTGTGAGCTGGGTCAGGGACCAGAGTGGTGGGCGATGTCAATTTTCTTTTTTGAACCTACGGCCCCAGCTCTGCCTTCTCCGGAATTACCGAAACCAATGCCATGGGGACCTCCTCATTCCAACGTTTTAACAGATTGAGGTGGTAAATCTGTAACGCCCCACCCCTGTCCATTTGCCTCACCTCATAGTCGACGTCCCCGACTAGCCATGTGACCTTGAAGGGCCCTTGCCACTTGGCGACCAATTTGGAGCTCAACGTGGGCAACAATATGAGTACTTTGTCTCTCGGTGCGAACTCCCTAAGGCACGTGCCCCTGTCGTACAGTCGGACTTGACGTTCTTGCGCCTGCCACAAATTCTCTTGGGTTAAGTGCGTGAGTGTGTGGAGTCTGGCACGCAGGTCGAGAACGTATTGAATTTCGTTCTTACTGGGTGAAGGTCCCTCCTCCCAATTTTCACATAGCACATCCAAAATGCCACGCGGCTTACGCCCATATAATAATTCAAATGGTGAAAACCCTGTGGAGGCTTGCAGGACCTCTCGTACTGAAAATAACAGGGGCTCAAGCCACTTATCCCAATTATGTGCATCTTCGCTTACGAACTTCTGATTTATATTTTTGAGGGCTCGATTAAACCATTCTACTAAGCCATCCTTTTGTGGGTGATAAACGCTGGTGCGGATAGGCTTAATCCCCAGTAACCCATACAGCTCACGCAGTGTGCATGACATGAATGTAGTGCCTTGGTCTGTCAGGATTTCTTTTGGAATCCTGACCCGGGAGATAAAGCGGAAGAGTGCTTCCGCTATACTGCGTGCTGAGATATTGCGGAGAGGCACTGCTTCCGGATATCAAGTTGCATAGTCCACCAGAACTAAAATGAAGCGATATCCCCACACTGACCAATCTAATGGCGCAACGAGATCTATCCCAATTCTTTCGAAAGGGGTCTCGATTAAAGGGAGAGGGCGCAAAGGCACTTTTGGAGTGGCTGTGGGAATTTACTAAGTGGCATTTGCGGCACGCCACACACCACCAACAGACATCCCCACGAACCCCTGGCCAATAGAACCGGGCCATTATTCGGGCTAGTGTCTTATCCTGCCCCAAGTGTCCGGCCATGGGATTAAAGTGAGCCATCTGGAATATGAATTCCCGGCAGCTCCTTGGAATTAACAGCTGTGTTATCTTTTTGCCAGTTTGAATGTCCTGTGTCACTCGGTATAGCCTATCCTTAATAATAGCAAAGTAGGGGAAGGCCAGCTTTGCATTTGGCTGGAGAATTTGGCCATCAATTACTCTCACTTGGTCAAATGCATGCCGCAGAGTCCCGTCTCGTGACTGCTCTAATGGGAAATCCCCAAGGGAATCCCTGAGAGAGGGAGGAGGGGCGGGGCGCTCCTCACTCTGAGTATTGCCCTGATGTGGTGCTGACGTAGATGGCTCTGTGACAGCTTCTCCCACCAATGCTACTCTGGGGCTTTCCCCAGACGGATTACTGCAGGATCCACTCTTCACTATGTGCATCATTAATTTCTTTAACCCCGGCCAATCAGTCCCCAAAATTAGTGAGTGGGTGAGATGAGGGTTAACTGCTGCCTTTTCACTATGTTTTTCCCCTTGAAATAAAATGTGGACAGACACTAAAGGGTAGTTGTGAACATCCCCGTGCACACACAACACCTTCACCATTTGTGCTATCCCCAATGCCTCACCTTGCACCAGGCTTTGGAGGATTGAGGTCTGGTTACAGCCGGAATCCACCAAAGCCTGATACGTATCCCCTTGGACACTTACCCGTATTCAATATGCTCCAGCCCAACCGAGGGTGGTTTCTGGTGCGTCGGGGACCCGGACCACCGCGTCCACCTCCATCGCCGAGCACTGATGTTGGAGATGTCCCAGCTCCCCGCAGCGCCAGCACACCAGCCCAGGCTCTCCTTCTGCACCAGTGTTACGGACATCACTCACCTGAGGGGGAGGAGACACAGACAAGGAAGGGAGAAACAGGAGGACACCGTGGTTGCACCGGGCCAGCTGGGGGGGGAGCCAGCCCCTGCCTCCGCGGTGGGGGAATGGGGCAAGGAAGGGAAGCAGAGGGAGAGGGGGAGAGAGAAGAGAGATGAGAAAAGGAGGCGTGCCTTCCTGCCGTTGGAACTGCCACCATGTGGTCCTCTGCCAGCTCGATCACCTGGTCCAGTGACGCTGGGCGATGACACTGGACCCACTCCTCCAGTCCTTCTGGAAGTCACACAATGAATTTTTCAAGTGTCACCAGGTCGATCACTCCCTTGGCGTCGCGGTCATCTGCCCTCAGCCACTGGCGGCAGGCATCCCGGAGTTGCTGCCCAAACACGAACAGCCAGCCGACCTCCTCCAAGCGCAGTGAGCAGAAGTGCTGCCCTGGAGGATGGCTCTCTGTAGGTCTGCATACATGAGCCGGCTGTCAGTGGGGAGCTGCAGTGTGGCCAGCTGCACCTTGCCCCTCAGCAGGGGGAGGAGGCTCGCCACGCGTTTGTCCACCGGCCAACCCCACGCCTCCGCTGCCTGCTCGAAGAGCCTGAGGAAGGCTTCCGGGTCATCGTGCGGACCCATCTTCATTAGGGTGAGGTGGGGATGGTCTGCTCCGGTGGTGGTCGTGGGCCCTGCCGACGCGAGCAGGTGCTGGAATGCCTGGTGGTCTTCCTGTTGGGCCAGCACCAAGGCTTTGAACTGTTGTTCTTGCTCCTTCTGGAGGGGAACCAGCACTTGGTGCTGGTTCTGCTGGGCTGTGGAGAGGGCATGGATGAGGTCCTTGAATGGCGAGGACTCCATGGGGCTGTTCCCTTCTGCACTCATCCCGGGTTTCAGCACCACTGTAGCGAGATTCAGGTGTGGGTGGAGCACAGAAGCGCGGCAGGTGGCTGTTTGCGTTGAAGAGGGGTTTTTATTTGACAACTTTTCAGCATAGGGCTCCAAAAACTCTCACTCTCTCACACATGCACACACACACACACATACAGGCTGTCAACGAGCCCTTGGCTCCAACCTCCCCTTCTCGCTCTCCTTTTTTCGGGCGCGGTCACTGAAGGAGACACATAAACACACGTTAATTGACAACAGGTGTAGTGACATGACCACTCACCTTCCCTGACTCTGCCCTCCATTCACAGACCGATGCTCGGCCACGCCCCCACTGCCACAAATACATTCACAAATTAACTAAAAATATAAACAGAATGCAAAGAAATAACAATTTTGATGTCATGTCAAAGACGTCTATGTTTTGTGTTGCAGATATCTCCTGAAGCTAGGCTGTCTATCTCGTCATACCACTTTGAACCTCAAGAGATGATAGCAAGTCACATGAACAGTGGAAGTCACTGCGGCTACACCCACTGAGTGACAGAAAGATTAAACTAACTGAGTGGCAGCATTAGAGTACAACTTGAATATTGAAAAAACACACAAAAAAACCCACACATCTAAATTAGGAAAGATCTGTTGTGTGATTGACTGTACAAATGGATTCAACAAGAAATCTGAGCTATTTTTTACAGACTGCTGAAAGGTAAATAAAAGAGAAATCCAAGCACTGAAATGTTGATTTGCGGTTGCCATTCTGTTTCAGATATGTTGGATATTTGGAGAAGGGGAACAATAAAGAAAAGGGACCCCAGTGGGAGATACTGTATCGCAATGCCAAGTAGCAGTATTTCTTAATTTCCGTGAGGGAACCCGCCCAAAGGGATCAATAAAGTTTCATCTAATCTAATCTAATCTAATCTAATCTAATCTAATCTAATCTAATCTAATCTAATCTAATCTAATCTAATCTAATCAAACTGAGCACAATAAACAACAACCAAAGACTGAATCACAGATGCTGATCTACTATTTCTGTTCATATACCCAGGCATTGTAAACTCTCATTTTTGGACTTTGTGCATGAACTTTACATGAGTTTAAAAAAGTTACAAATCCTTAGAAGCACATGACAGTTTTTCATTGGCTGGGTGCAAGATCTGATAATTCTTAAGCTGGCAACTCTGAGAGCACAGTCATAATCACAAAGAGAAGCTGATACTCCTCTTTTTATCCCAAATAAAATACAAAAACGTTTCAAAAATGTGCAGCTATGGGATTATTTAATTGTGTCAAAGGCAGTGGGTTTGATCAGTCACATTTAATAAAAAAGGATTACGTCTCTGCCATGTCATATTCCATGATGATGGACCATGCATTTTCTTGTGTCTGATGATAAGAATGGAGAACCCCAACTTTCTGGTGATATACTGCTCCTATGCATTTGGAGTGTCAATTATGAAATCAACAGGTGGTCAATTCAAGGTCAAGGTCAATTCTTACATATAGCACCTTTAGGCCTTCTTTCAAATTTCAGACGTGGGCAAAATCACTGATTTGCATGACTACAGTCAAAACAAAGATGCATTACCTATCCAGAAACCCAAGAAAATGACAAAGTTGTTGGTTCCACCTGTAATGTCTTGCCTTAACATTTGGTGATTGTACGATTGTACCACAAGTAGTTTGTCATGATTATCGCACACTACAGCAAGGTAGTGTTCAAGACTCCTGTTCAAAGTCTCATATCTTCAGCCAGCAGCATTTGCATAAACTTCAAAAGTTCAAGCTTGGCATTTACCTTATGGTGATTGGCATGAGCCATTCCTAAAGCTTACCTGAGACTTCAGCTCATGAATATAAACAGTGTTTTTTGCACACATACTTTGTATACATGAATGAATAAATAGATTAATTAATCAATCAATAAATGGATGCAACTTCTGCATACAATATAGTTTGAACAGAAGAGACAGAGAAAGAGAGAGAGAGTAGTTGACATGCAGAAACATCAAGAACAGGGATGCAAAATGGAGGTCTATAAATAAACTCAGCACAGCATCTTTGTGCACTACAAAATGGCCCACTTTAGAGAAGAGAAGATGTGACTGAACAGAAGGAACTGCAAAGTGTCAGTTTAAGCAATGATTCTTCTGTACCATCCCCTAAATAGATGGAGATCATTTTTACGTGGTGGAAAATGAGTTGCATAATGTAAATACAACCAAGTGGAAGTGTTTCTCTTAAAATTTCAACCTATTATTTGGAATAAAACATATTAAATTATCATGATGCATATTATTATGCAAAATGGATTCTGCGTATATTTAAAGATAGCCGGAGGTTTCCATTAAAATCATTCAGAACTCACCTTGGTGTTTTCCTATACTTGCTGATGCAGTGTATTATTTACTTTATGGGGTTCTGCTGCCATCAGATGCGTAAATGCATATTTGGGAGGAATAAATCATTTCATAAATTCACTACACAGTCACACAACATTGCTTTTTTGTTTTTGATATATTGGACTTAAAAGGCAGTATTAAAATTGCAGATATGACAGAGAACAGGCACACACACACACACAAAGTATATATATATGAAGGTGCTGCAGTATTCCAGTGTATGGCAAATACATGCTCTCTATGAAACTGTTGATCATTAAGCACTACATGGACCCTGTAATTTATTACGCTTTCATAATGGAAGTGGCATAATGTGCCACGTCAGTGTCTTTTTTTTTTTTAATACAGCAATAACCTGCATAGCACTCATAATTTAAAGCTTGGTCCAACAACTTCTTTTCTGAAGGTATCCCTTATCTGCAGTCACGGGGTTTAGATCTTGAAAACATCACATTGCCGCAGTGAAACATAAATCCTTGCACTTCTTTCTTGGCATGCTGGATTGGAAAGGAAGGACAAACTCAAATCAACAACTGCAGTGCTGATATTGCCTAGCTAAGGGGGTTATAAAAAAAATAAATAAAATGTAAATGTCGCGATCTGGTTTTGCTTGTGTATAGTGCATGGGTGAGGATGAAACTTGATAACATCTACTGACCACAGGCTGAAAGAGGGGGTCAGACAGAGGAGAATGAGATAAAAATTCCAGATTCATCTCGACTGTAGACCTGGCATTGTCTTGCTTTGACTTTTGCACATATTTGTTTGGTGAAGACTTATATTCAAAGTGATGTACAAATGAGGACAAATTCAAACCAAGGTTTTAAGATGTTGACAGCAATACAAGTGCTGTAGTGTGACATATACATCACACTGTTGCCTAGGGAGTTTGGAAACTGCCTTCCAGTCCAGAATGTTTGTTTGTATTTAGACTGACCTTTTCTCTTTCATTTTAGAAACACACCCCAGTGTCCCCTCACATCCCCTGAAAGGTGCCATAGAATGGAAATCTCTATTTAACTTGCCATTGTTGAAAAAGGATAGTTTGTTACATGGACTTACCATGAACTTACCCATGAACATTAAACACTGTTGTCTCCTCTTTCAAATGCAAATCCCACGTATGCAAAATAGGCAGTAAAATGGGGCAATTTTAAAATGCTGAGGTGTCTTGTAACTGTCCAGATTCATGAATAACCATGCCCCTCAAATTTGCATGCACTAGTCATTGTTCAAGTTCAGAGGCTATGGGTAGGCATATTAGGTGAAAATTCAAATTCAGTCAAAATTGCCTGAAGCCATACTCATTCATTTCAGAACTGAATGCTGAACAACATGCTTTTTACAGAATTAAAATACGTTTATCTGTTCTTGAGTTATCAAAGATTGAAAAAACGGCTTCATTTTTTAGAAAGCTGACCTAATATTATGTAACAGGATAACATGGTCCAAATTAACGAATGAGATCAAACTGTTTTTTTTTGTTCGTTTTTTTTTTCCTTCATAACTTTTTTCAAGATATTTTCATGGAAATTGGCAGGTACATAAATCATTGTGTACTGAATGCAAAAGGTGAACAATTAGTAAAAAAAAAACTATTGTGCAAATTAGCATTTAATTAGCATTAATAATGCTAATTAGGTACAAAATGCTCAATTGGTACACTCTCTTCTTCAAAGTTAATTATAAAATATGCATAAATAAGCATTAATTAAACAATTAACTTTTATTTTCGCAGATGATTTTTCAATGTCAATCCTTTCTTAAGCAAAATGTTTGCAGCACACCTCAAAGCATGTGGATGGAACTTTGTATTTTTCATTTTCAACAAAAGTAGGGTCTACTAATGCTTATATTAATGAATATAAAAGATTCACTTCATATTCACTGCTTTAAAGGCTAACCTCGAAAAAATGATGTGAGCCACATCCAATCAACAATTCCAATTAATTGAATTGAAATTGAATCTCGCATTTCTGACTTCAGTTTTTTTTTTTTATATTATTCCGACCACTGAGATCTCAATATTTTTCAACAAAACAACTATAGTTATATTCTAAAATGGTTATTTATTTACATGAATCAGTTTTATTTGAAAAAGTAGGTAAAGTGATGAAAACTCACTTCAAAGTCTCCTGTGAATCATCATGTCAAAACTAGCTGATGGAAAATTTTGCTGAATACTTCATCAGAAACAGTGAGAGCTAGAGAACATCCCTATATGGGTTATCTGACTGATATTCATGAGTAATCCATTTGGAAAACAATCAGAAGAGAGAGAGCCTGACCGCTTTCCAGTGACTCAAAAAGCACCGGCAGTTTCCCAATGGCCCGCGAGCAGAGAGTGTACTCTATTGTACCAAATTCAACCTGCTGTTACTCCCAAAGTACTGAACGGATCTTTATTAGATATATTTCTTTGGAAAGCAGAAATTATAAGCTTTTTTAATGATAGTATTCATGATAGAAAATATTCAAGAGTTAAGCAATGACAGATTTGGAAACTTAGATGAGCGTCTGCATGGACAAATTTCACAGCATGGCCAGATATGCCTACTATGGGCTGAAACTTCAACAGTTCTGAAGGTATTGTGAAGAATGAGACAACAGCAATTTTTTTTTTGTCCAAATGCAATAAGATTAAGTATGGTTGGTGCACTGGTCATTGTTGATATAGGTACCGGAGTCCTTTGTTCGGTCTGCATGGTGCAGTGTTCAGTTCGTTAGCACCACAGTCCTGTCAGGAACCAGTGTCTGTAAAAATAAGTGCATAACAGTCCCTCAGAGATCTCTGTATGTTGAGACATTGCCTTATTTCATCCATTTGCAAGAAAAACACTTGGCAAAAGAGGTCTGTTTGGAGTACTTCATCGCCTCACCTGCACCCTGGCATGCCATTCTTGGTTTTGCGTTTTCTACATTCTCTCTCCAGTCAGCATGGTGATCCACAGAGACGCTGGTGCTGGTGAGCTCTTTTGTGATGCTACCAAAGTCACTAAAGTTGCGGAAAATTTGTTCAAAACATCACCTGATGTTAAGCAGTTCCTCACAGCTGTATGAATGTAAATGGATAATAAAGACAAGTAAAGAGTATAAATAGTATTGGTATGGAGAGCACAGAGCCGCTGCTTCTGCATTGCGCTGTGTGGACATTCGACATCGGACAGTTTCTCAAACCTTGGACAATATCGAATAGGCTTCACTCAAAAGCATTTGACACCGAAGAGAGATGCAGTTCCAACTTTATTGGCATCACAACCAGAACCTGTGAGCCATGCTGTGTAATATTATCCAATTTTTGACAGTTCAAGCCAAATCAAAGAATAACCTGTGTTATCATGTAAATCTACAATATAAGATACATCTTTGTCAGGCCCTGTGTCAAGCAAATCTCTAACTGATCAATTTATTCAACAATACATAACTCAGAAGCTAATGAATAGAACATTTTGAGCTAAACATCTATGTTTTAAACAATATAGAACTGTGTCAAGGATGGGAAATTGCTTTAAAAAATTCTAATTCTTTAGAGCTTTCAGTAATTTTTCCAAATTTGCCTTTTGGAAGTGAATACATTTATTTATTTATTTACTTACTTACAAATAATGAAATGCAGTTAGGCTTTTTTTTCCCTTCGAGGAAAGGTAAATACTTTCACCAAGTGTTTGAGTGAGAACAATTTTTATTTTCTACAATAACTTAGGCCTTTGTCAATCCCATCAATATATCTATAAATTAAATAAATCTAAAAAGGTATCTCCTGATCATAAAAGGCTAGTTTTATTTTTATTTTTTTGGGTTGTTTTGTTTTTCCCTTCATGCACAATTTGTTATTCATCCTCTATCCATCTGTAGACTACTAATCTCAATATCAGTATAACAGTCTGGGGATTTTCATTCATAATAATAGTAACTCTTCATTTCCAACTGTTTTGTCAAATTTTGTCCCTAATTAACTCACAAAGCAGTACAGCAAGCAACAGTCTTCTCAGTCTGTTCACAATGTTGAACACTAGGTACTTTTTTTTTTTGGTACACTCTAACTCATTATCCATCAAATCAAATGTCATTAAGTGTATGAAGCCCCCAATTAATGTGAGGTGACACACTTTTCCTTTGGCAAGAAGTGCCACCACAGTGCCATGGATCATTCAAGCAGAACGGCTACAAAGCATGATCAGATGACAGTGAAGCGTACATAGTGGGAGGTCGAGCAGTCACTGAAGGGCTCCTCTGTCTAACAGAGTGTGACAGGTGAAAACCAAAGGGACAGGATTGCTCTCACTCCCTTCTTCCCACTACAGATCAGCCTGAGACTGAGACTTCAGCTTAATCACGGCTGCACTGAGGAAGCCTCAAAGACCACAGAGGATTGATAGATGTTGGAAGTGGATTTTAAGCATTTTTAAGCTTGCATGGCTATTGGCCTGCTGTATTTAGTAGAAAGGAATTCATCTTGTCAGTCATAGGACAAAACATGTACGCAATATATTACTAAAATAGAAGTAAAACAATTATTAACTAACTAAATGAGCTATTCTGAAGTGAGCATCAACTCCATTATAGAAAGTATATAAGTCGAAGTCCCTCCCGTGCGAGGATCTGGTCTTCGCAGGCAATTTCCTGTCCTAGTACTAACCAGGCCTAAAGGCACATTGCGTAGCACTGATCTCTGTTTCTCTAGTTTTCAGGCTTTCACCTATTGCATAGCTAGAGTTACAGTCCTCTGGTAACTGCAAGAGTTTGACTCACTACTCGCATCTGTATTGTGGCACGCTTCACCAGATGGCAGTAGGTACCATTTTTTTGATGGTATTTGGTATAACTTGAATGCAAGTAGAACTCATAATCTTCTGGTTGAGAAGTGGACACCCTAGCCACTAGGCCAGCTCGCAGTATAAAGTAGACAAACAAAGATGACTAACTTATTTAAATGATGGTAAATATTCAGTTGCTTGCTAGATATGTTAGCAAGCTAACTAATTAATTAACTAATTGTTAGCTAGGTAATTCATTTATCCATAGCTATGTAGTTTGCTACCTAGCAAAGATGTCCCTTACAAATTATCCTATGCAATACCTATAGGCTAAAGCAGAGTCATTTATCACAAAAGGCATTCACTATTGGGCATCGACATGCAATCTAAAGTTTAATACAGACCTTTCATACTGAGTAACATCAAAAGATCTGGCTAACTCATGTTGCTTGTTCAGCAAGCTAATGGTTCACCTGTACTGTTTCTGCAGGTTGGATGGAACTGTGAAATGCCACTATCTATACTGGCCAGGCAGACTCATCTGTTTCCACTGTCTCAGATATTGCCATAGCTGACTAAGCATTTCCAGAAGTGTAGACTTTCAGAAGGAACCTGGCGTTTTTTTTTTTTTTTTAATTTAAATGGGGACATAATGTCTTTTACAACCCCAATTCCAAAAAAGGTGGGATGCTGTGTAAACTGTAAATAAAAACAGAATGTGATAATTTGCAAATCAGGGAAAATCTATATTTCATTGAAAATAGTACAACATATCAAATATTGAAACTGACAATTATTTATTTATTTATTTTTAAAAAATATATGCTCATTTTGAATTTGATGTCAGCAACATTCTTCAAAAAAGTAAACTCTATTTTTAACCCTTTGATGCAAAACATATGCACGCCCCTTCTAATGCACAACATGGGTCAAATATGACCCGCATTCATTTTCCAGGTTATTTCATGCTGACTGAATTTTTCTTTGCTCTATCTTTTGAAATCAATTTATTTTATGATTGAATATTCCAAGTATTCTTTAAATATCTTGTTTTTAATT
>JAPFFA010000027.1:13593737-13605613 GCA_026153275.1 Sciades herzbergii
CCGCACAGAAAGGCCCTCGCCGGCCACGGGGCTCGAACCCGGCCCTTCTTGCTGTGAGGCGACAGCGCTAACCACTATACCACCGTGCCGCCCACTGGGTTTGTCTTTATGTAAGCAAATAAATAAAGTTACATTCAGGCCTTGGCACTTGGTTGATCTATTGAACAAACAATCAAACAAAATGCTGCTTTTGATCGTACATCGTTTCCTAGACAAAGATGTCTGTATGTTAGGATCAATATTAAGTTTATGTGTAGCAGCCTGGGAAAACCATTCACAAGGTCAATTTTTGATATTTTATTCTATATTTAGTTTTGAAGTTTATACACTCATTGGCCACTTTAACAGGAACTTGTCCTTGAGCCTAAGTTTCCTGTTCTTGGCTGCATGAGTGGTCTTCTGCTGTTGCATGCTGAGATGCTTTTCTACTCACCGTGGTTGTAAAGAGTTACTATGACTTACTATATCCTTCCTGGCAGCTCAAAACAATCTGGCCATTTTCATCTGACCTCTCTTATCAACAAGGCATTTGTTTCCACGCACAGAATTGTCGCTCACTCAAGTTTTTTTTTTTGCTTGTTTTTGTTTTTTGCACCATTCTTTGTAAAACTGAGAGACAGTTGTGTGTGAAAACCCCACCAGATAAGCAATTTCTGAAATATTCAAACCAGACCATCTGGCACCAACACCTATACCACAGTGAAAGTCACACTTTGAGATCACAATTTTTCCCATTCTGATGTTTGAAATGAACATTAACTGAAGCTTTTGATTTGTGTCTGCATGATTTTATGCACTGTGCTGCTGTCAAGGGATTGGCTGATTAGAGAACTGCATAAAACAGCAGGGGGATGGGTGTCCCTAATAAAGTGGCCAGTGTGTGTGTGTGTGTGTATGTATGTATGTATATATATATATATATTTACATTCTACTCGCGGTTGGGTCATACCAAAGACCTTCATAAAAATGGCACCTACTGGCAAGGCTTGCTGCAATCAAGATTCAAGTAGGGAGTCAAACTCTCATGGTTACCACAGAACCTCCCCAGTAACCCTAACTATGTAATAGATGAGAGGCTGAGGGCTATAGAAATGGAAATCGGTGCCTGGTTAGTACTGGAATAGGGATCGGAGATTGCCTGGGAAGATCAGGTCTTGGCACAGGACGGACTTTGACTTGTGGAAAAACTACATAAGTGCTTAATTATAAAGCATGATAAGTTCATGATGGGAAATGAGGTCTCACTTTGATTATCAACTTTATCCAGTCTT
Source organism: Sciades herzbergii (assembly GCA_026153275.1). Lineage (NCBI taxonomy): Eukaryota > Metazoa > Chordata > Actinopteri > Siluriformes > Ariidae > Sciades > Sciades herzbergii. Next base: position 13,595,010 of record JAPFFA010000027.1, read on the forward strand.
TATCAGTCTCTGTATCATCACTTGAGGTTAATGTCACTCGCAGAATTTAAACATGATCCTGACTGATGTTTCTGCACTTAACTGATTCATCTGGTTCACTGATTTATCCAGTCAGTGTCATTTCTTTTTATTAGGACATTTGACTAATTTAAAACCTTGTCTCCTGTCTTCTGAGTGTGTAAACATTCTTTTCTGTTTTGATTATAATGATGTGATGACATTTTGACTGTAGCTATCTAACAACTTGATCAAATCATAACATTCATTGTGTGAGAAAAAGCACACTTAGATATAGCAAGGTTTTAGCCTGTATGTATGTAATATAGAAAATTCTAAAGGGTTCACAAACTTTCAAGCACATACCTACCAACCAACCAACCAACTGGCTTCTTTGGTGGTTGACATGGTGGTGTCGTGGTTAGCACTGTCGCCTCACAGTAAGAAGATTTTGGGTTTGAGCCCAGCGGCTGATGGGGACTTTTCTGTGTGGAGTTTGCATGATCTCCCCCGTGTCCGCATGGGTTTTCTCCAGGTGCTCTGGTTTCCCCCACAGTCCAAAGACATGCAGGTTAGGTTAACTGGTGATTACTGGTTAACTCTAAATTGACCATAGGTGTGAATGTGAGCGTGAATGGTTGTCTGTGTCTATGTGTCGGCCCTGTGATGACCTGGTGACTTGTCCAGGTTGTACCCCGCCTTTCGCCTGTAGTCAGGTGGGATAGGCTCCAGCTTGCCTGCGACCCTGTAGAACAGGATAAAGCGGCTAGAGATAATGAGATGAGATGAGATGAGTTTGCATGATCTCCCCATGTCTGTGTGGGTTTCCTCCAGGTGCTCTGGTTTCCCCCACAGTCCAAAGACATGCGATTAGGTTAACATGGGGCAACCATGGCCTGAGGTTGGGCTGAAGTGCCCTTGATCAAGGCACCTAACCCCCAACTGAAGCAGTGAACTGCCCTCAACTGTGTGCTGTTGCATAGCTGCCCATTGCTCTGGGTATGTGTGTGTGCTCATTGCTCACTTGTGTGTGCATGTGTGTGTTCACTGCTTCAGATGGGTTAAATGCAGAGGAAGCATTTCATTATGTGCTTAAGTTTGTGCTTGAGTGGACGTGTGACAAATAGAGGCTTCTTTTTCTTCTTCTTCTTCTTAACCAACATGGTCTTTCTGGGCCGACACCCAAACCAACGTTAGAAAGTAGCTGAAATAAAACAATGATTTCCACATTTTCATTAAAATATGTTTATGTTTTCACAACACTAATGTTTCACCATTTTCAGATGTTTTCCAGAATTCAGACACAGTGACATCCAATGGGTTCATAATATACATTCTGCCAGTGGCGAACCATTACTATTAGAGCTGGGACTTCAGCTCAGCCAAAACTTAGCCAGATACACCAAAAAGGCAACAGGGCAAAGGATTTTGCAAGGGATTAGTGGCAGGGTGCCAGGTAGCTCCATTGTGTGTAGTTGTCGATGTTGATTTTAAAAGTAACTAAATAAATTTCATGAAGAAATGAACACTTAAGTATGAACAGAAAAATACTGTGGCGAACATGTGTGGAAGAAGAGTCTGGAGACAGAAATCTTAGTTTCTCAGTCATTAGCCTGTGCTACTTGCTCTTGATAGCACCGGCTTGACTGGTTTATTCGCATTTGCTAACACTACTGATGAATGCTACACCACCTGGAAGGTGACTTCACTGCTGCACTGATGGTGCCGACTCATGGTTAAGCACACATTGGCCTTCGACAAGGCCCTCCCACTATAACTCAAAATCTGATTGGTTAATTCATCTGTCACTTCTTACTTTTACATACACTGCCATGGCCTTCTGTCCCGGCAATGAAGTCCTAACCATTGAGTGAGCCAGCTTAAAACTCTTCTCAGCCTAATAACAGGAAACAAACAAACAAAAAAATCTCATTGGATAACTTGATTTTGATATTTTCAAGACTGTAACTCTTTCATTTCTGAAGCAAATTTGATCGAAAATGAGGCCAAATTAGAATTCGAAGAGAACAATTAAAATTAAATTATGAAAGAAATTAAAGAATGAAATTAATTAAATATAATATTTGAAATGCTGACATGTTTGGGCCTTCTCTGAAGGCCTAGAAGGCCCTGACAGTTCCCTTCTGCATTCTACAATTTCATTTCAAATTGTTATACAGTGTTACTTAGCATCCAAAAAAGGAAAAATGTAGTTGCCCAAAATCATCGTTGAACACACACACACACACACACACACACACACACACACACACACACACACACCAGCAGAAAGAGAGAGAATGATGCATTTACTTTCTTGGATTATTCGGTCTGAATAGGTAATCTATATCAGAGATTGACACGAGGTATTAATCTGGAGGCAAAGCACTGCCAAGGCAAGGGCATATCTCTTCTCATTGATATGTTTGCTGCAGTCCAGTAATCAATCGCAAGGAGCTCGCAGCCTGCAGATTGGCCCCTGCTGATGAAATGCTGATGTGATCTTTGCAAAATGACATGGGGGAAATTCCATATTGCACAATTCTCAAAAAAAGGAGGGGGGTATAAGAAGTGTTTTTAAACCAATATGTTCTTAGACATCTGATATCTAGGCCTGGTTTCCAAGAGGTGTTGTTTGACTTGGATATTGTTATATGATTGTCATCAATATGCACAGGGAAATTATAATGTAATCTATTATGACAAGGCCATCTGGACTGATGGATACGTGCTTACATTTTGGAATGAGTTAAAATAATAAGGATTGAGAATATGAAGACTGCATGGAACAGAGACTTTAAGCTCATGATGATTAGGCTTGCAAAGATGGGTCTTCTAGCATTGTGATTGGACAGGACAAAGCAACTGGGACTCATAACCATGAATCATTTTAATTAAGCTGAATAGAAAATTTATTGAAATGGATTAAACAAAACATGTTGAGGCATCAGATCATTGTTGATCGAGCAAAGAGCAGTGTTCTTATCTGTTAGTTTTGCTTTATTATTAAGTCAGGCTTTTTCCATAATCTTTCTGTAATTACTTGTTAATGGCTTTCAGTTAAGGAATTAAAGCTGTTGTTACAATAGGCAGTTAGGCTGGGTACCATTCAATGTTCTTTTATTTACTTGCTTGTTTTTAATTTCTGCTTTTCCCCCTCATTTATATCAATGCACATTTGAAGTAATCTTTATTAAGAAAGCTTTAAAGGAAAAAATCCACCCCAAATGACTTGCATATTAATTTTTATATTCTAATCTTGAATTTAACTTTCATTGAAACTCTTGCAATGAGATCTTCAGTTGCCAAAAGATTGATTTTTTAATGAGATCCTTCCTCTTCTTTCCTGGTCTATTTTCAACTTAGTTAATGGTTTCCTACATTACCTATGCTGCCATTCTACTACCTGCTGATCATGGTGCCAAAATGATTTAGCCCTTGCTTTCATCTCAACCTGAAGAGCGCAATGCAGAAGTGCATTAGTCCTTTCATTCGTCAGACATCTAAAGCTTCAACTTTCATTCTACTACAGCTGTCAGTCTCTGACACTGTGCTCGTCATTTCATAGATCACTCTTTGCCATAACTCAGAGCAACTGCATTATATAGCTGCATGTTTTCTACTATTTCTACTATAGCTTCTATCCACAGGCTATCAGGCTCCTGAACAATGAAACACACTAAATACTGCACTCCCCATTCTCCAGCATCCCCACTGCAGCTACCTGTTTGCACAAAGCACAGTCACCTTACAAATGAGTTCAGATTTTTTTTTTGTTGTTGTTTTTTTGGCACTTCTCTTACCTTTTTAATTTTACTACTTTTACTACTTTTTTGTGCATCTTTTTGTCATGTGTTTGTTGAGTGTATGTGTTATTGTTGTGTGTAAGGAGAGCAGCAAAGTAAGAATTTCATTGCATTAGCTGAACTTTGGATGGCACGGTGGTGTAGTGGTTACCACTGCTGCCTCACAGCAAGAAGGTCCTGGGATTGAGCCCAGAGGCTGATGAGGGCCTTTCTGTGTGGAGTTTGCATGTTTTCCTCGTGTCTGTGTGGGTTTCCTCCAGGTCCAAAGACATGCAGGTTAGGCTAATTGGTGTCTCTAAATTGACTGTAGGTGTGAATGGTTATTTATCTCTATGTGTCAGCCCTGTGATGACCTGCTGACTTGTCCAGGGTGTACTCTGCCTCTTGCCCATAGTCAGCTGGGATAGGCTCCTGCGACCCTGTACAGGATAAGTGGCTACAGATAATGAATGGATGGATGTCTGAACCTCTGCATTTTTACTATGCATATGACAATACACTTCTTGAATCTTGAATCTATTTCTATGTTGGATTTCTGATTAATATGATATTGAACTTTTCTGGAAAATGGTGAGGTGAGAAAAAGAGACTTTTGCTCTTTTCTTTTTACGAGTAGAACCTGACCATTATACATTATGTTTCTTGAAAAATCTTGTCCTATTAAAAGTCATTGAACTGGCATTAGGAATGTCCTCCTGTAACATGAAAGCAGCAGACAACCACAGTAGACAAATTCATTATTCTAGGAATCATGAATTTAATTAACATTAACATTAAACAGCAAGTCAACACCAAGTACACAAATAACATTTCAAATATTTCAGTGTGGGGGTTTCCTTTAATGATTTCACTCGATCTCACTTTCTCATTTAGTTAAAATTTTGTAACACTTAAGGTTCCATTCATAATTAATATTCATGCATTATTTGACATTAGCAACCCATGACCCACGAGTTAGCATCGATAAGTAGTGCTAACAGCATAATTAACCCTTTTCTTGAATGTCAACTCAAAAATGAACTACTCTATTAATTAAGGTTTTCTTCATCCGTGACTAAAATAAATCCACATAAATACACCGAGGAAGAAAAACAAAGAGGCCTGACATTTATTTACATGTTGCATTCACACATCTGTACAACACAAGTATTTCTTCAGTTATCAGAGCTTGGTAAGAAGCTGGGTTCAGAACAAAGGGTCAGCCATAGTACAGGAGCCCTGGGGCAGTTGAGAGTTTAAGGACTGGCTCAAGTACCCAATGCTGATGGTTTAATGGTACTGGGATTTAAACTCTTAATCTTCAAACTTAACCACTGAACCACCACTGCTCCCCTCATAAATCAAATTAGCATAAATTAATTAGTGCATTATGGTAATTGACTGAACTCTGGGCTCTAGGTGCAAGTCTTGGAGGGCTATCAATCCTTACTTTATCAATTATATGAATTAACCACCAAGAATTAGATTATATTCATTATGGATTTATTTCCAGTCCTGAATGAAACATATATCATTTTAGGATTCTCTAGAAATTTCTATGAAGGTCATTTAAATGCCTTGTTAGACATAGTTTGCTAATGCAAACTGTTGATGACAAAAGTCTTAAAGTCTTAAAGTTATGTCAGCATTTACTAGTGCAGCTCAAACAATTAGAATATCATCAATAAGTTTTTTTTATAATTTAATTCAAAAGGTAAACTTTCATATATTCCATATTCATTACATGTAAAGTGAAATATTCCAAGTCCTTTTTTTTTATTTTGATGATTATGGCTTATAGCTCATGAAAATCAGAAATCCAGTATTACAAATTATTAGAATATTTCCTAAGATCAATAAAAAAAAGAAAAAAAAGATTTACAAAAGAGAAATGTTCAACTTCTGAAAAGTATATTCATTTAGACACTCAATACTTGGTTGGGGCTCCTTTACCAAGAATTACTGCATCAATGTGGTGTGGCATGGAGGCGATCAGCCTGTGGCACTGCTGAAGTGTTATTGAAGCCCAGGTTGCTTTGATAGTGGCCTTCAGCTCATCTGTATTTTTGGATTGGGTGTTTCTCCTCTTCTTTTTGACAAGACCCCATATATTCTCTATGAGGTTCAGGTCAGGCAAGTTGGCTGGCCAATCAAGCACAGTAATATAATGGTCAGCAAACCATTTAGTAATTGTTTTTGCCCTGTGGGCAGGTGCTAAGTCCTGCTGGAAAAGGAAATCAGTATCTCCATAAAGCTTGTCAGCACATGGAAGCATGAAGTGCTCTAAAATCTCCTGGTAGATGACTGTGTTGACTTTGGACTTGATAAAACACAATGGACCAACACCAGCAGACGACATGGCATCCAAAATCATCACAGGCTGCAGAAACTTCACACTGGACTTCAAACACCGTGGATTCTCTGCCTTTTCAATCTTCCTCCAGACTCTAGGATCATGATTTCCAAATTAAATGCAAAATTTTCTTTCATCTGAAAAGACAACTTTGGACCACTAAGCAACAGTCCAGTTCTTTCTCTCCTTCACCCAGGCAAGACGCTTCTGATGATGTCTGTGGTTAAGGGGTGGCTTAGTGTTAGGAAAGCGACAGTTGTAGCCCCTTTCCTGAAGATGTTTGTGCATGGTGGCTCTTGAAGCACTGACACCAGCCTCAGTCCACTCCTTGTGTAGCTCTCCCAAGTTCTTGAATCTTTTTTTTTTTTTTTTATAATCCTCTCAAGGCTGCAGTCATCTCTGTTGCTTGAGGACTTTTTCCAGACAGTCTTTTCAGTCAGTGACCTTCTGTGGATTACCCTCCTTGTGGAGGGTGTTGATGATTGTTTCCTGTTAAAGTGTCAAGTCAGCAGTCTTCCCCATGACTGTGGTTGCATGTACTGAACTAGACTTAGAGATGCACAGTATCTATACTGTTTTACTCAAATTCAAAATGAAATACTCTCATACATTGAATTTTTCTTTTTTTTTTACTGTAGGCCAGAATTATCAAAATTAAAATCGAAAAAAAAAATGCTTGAAACATTTTAGTTCACATGCAATGAGTTTAGAATATATTAAATTTTCACTTTCTTAAATAACTGATGAAAAATATTGAACATTTTTATGATATTCTAATTGTTTGAGATGCACGAGTATATGATGTGTGAATGAGAAAAAGGCAAGCATTGAAAAGGTTCATTATTATATTTACCAACAATGTTGAATGAATATTTTTATTGTGTAAAGGCAAACCCCACTCAATATGTACAATTTTCATGCAACTTCTGAATAGCACTTAACTCCATGGTTACATCTGAGGTCTGAGTACTGAGGTGCACAATTGTGTTATTAAACCTTCATTGCACATGCTGAAGTCAAATTTGAGTATGGCCTGATATGAATCAACTTCCAAGAACAGAATTAATTCGATCATGAAATGTTTTTGCTCAATGTGGATTTATTTTCTGTCATGGATGAAATAGACATTAGGTCATTCATTCGGAGTTCTTTAGAATTATCTAGAAATATCAATTAACACAGGGTGGCATGGTGGTGTAGTGGTTAGCACTGTCGCCTCACAGCAAGAAAGTTCTGGGTTCAAGCCCGGGGGCCTTTCTGTGTAGAGTTTGCATGTTCTCTCCATGTCTGTGTGGGTTTCCTCTACAGTCCAAAGACATGCAGGTTAGACTAAGTGGTGGCTCTAAATGACCCTAACCCATAACTACACCATCGCTTGTTGACTGCAAAGCATTCTGGGCGATACCTGAGATCAGCTCTGCTGTATTGTTTACTTTCGCCATTGTTCTGTCGAACCGGTTTTAACCATGCCTAAAGTGAATTGCTGTGTGCCTTACTGTGTCTCCACAACAAAGAGAACACCTGATTTGAGCTTTTATCAGCTGATAGTCGAGAAGAAGAGAAGAAAGAAATGGATAAGTTTAATTGGCAATGAAAACCTTCAAACTGAATCAAAATGGAAAAGTGTTTGTAGCTTACATTTCTCTGGTGGGAAAAAGATGGACTTAAACTGTGGCCCAGCAATTTTTCCATGGTCTGTGGAATGGCCTTTGGTTATAGATTATTATAACAATTGATACTGTTCATCATATGAAACTAGTGATATTCCAAAGCCTGTAAAACAAAGCAGCATTCTTCGGCCTTTACCTCTCAACATACTGAAGCACTCGGCAGCCGAATGAGCCTGTCGGACCGATAAAAGTCCCAAACCACGAAGGGTTCTATTTCAGGTACGTATAATGTTCAATGTACCTCACTAGCAGCATTTACTGAAAAAAAAAATGCATTTACACTGAACATGACATGGCAGATTAGTGGGTTTCCAAAGTTATTTATTTATTTATTGTAATGTTTCCTGATATCAAGTTTTATTTAACTAATCACTCATTTATAAATGTTTTGATGCTATTCATCCAGGCCCCGGATCACAAAGCAATATTAGACTTAATGTAACTTCGCCATGAACACTATAAACATTACAGCCAATTTCAGAGAGGCTACATACAATTCCTAATATTCAGATAGATTTGTTTTCTTGAAAAAAATTAGCTGGTCCTCAGAAATAAGACATTCTGAGATTTGATGTTGTTGTTGTACAGTGTGGTAGACTCGGTCTAGACTCTTACCTTCTCACCAAACTTAATTTGGATTCCGATTTTCCTGCTGTAAATCCTCGACATGTTATCCACCTCTTTAAATCACCAATTTCATTGCCTTCCACAATAGAGCATGGCAAAATCGCTCCTTTCGCATCGCTCTCAGGGAAAATTAATCTGACATCCATCATATCGCTCAACTACCAACCCTGCAATGCATTGCCGTAAACAAGTGATGATGTAGTTACACTTGGGGCTATTGACCATAGGTGTGAATTTGAGCATGAATGGTTGTTTGTCTCTGTGTGTGTCAGCCCTGCAGTGACCTGGCAACTTGTCCAGGGTGTACCCTGCCTCTCACCCATAGTCAGCTGGGATAGGCTCCAGCTTGCCCATGACCCTGCACAGGATAAGCAGTTATGGATGGATTGATTGATGGATGGATGGATGGATGGATGGATGGATGGATCAATTAATACAAATGTAAATGACTGTGATTTAGTTTGTGGATTGTTCGTAAATAATGTTAGTGTTAGTTATGCAAATATTGTGTGTAAATCCTGAGAGAGAGAGAGGATTGAAAGGAGACTGTGTCCATGAACAACACTGCAAAAGCATGCACATACTGAAATATTCATGCTGAAATTCTCACCTGGGGAAAACCTGAAGTGAATTCTCCCTCCTTGTTTTTTATGTGACCCAAAGGAATATGTGTACAGTGCATAATCATTTGCATTTTGCTCATTTAATTGCTTATATTTCTAAACAGTGGCATAGGTAGATGGTAATGGAATGCTGAAATTACGGTTTGTGTCTGAGAGCAAATGAAGATGAGATAACATCTGTTCTTCCAGGATTTAGTCAATGTACTTTGCACCCTTCAATTATTGGCAATCAATGTTCATTTTATAGGTATCTGAACTGTTGAAGTAAAGCTGTGTAAACCTTATGTAAAAGAGCATTGTGGACACTGATGTCCTTTTTACATTTGGACAAATATCTCACTCCCTTCATCCTGCCATCCCCATGTCCTTTGTTTATGCTTGCAGCGTTTCTGCACGTTCCAAAGCCTGACTGTTACCACAGCTACACATTAACACTGACATTTTTCACACAGCCGGACTTCATCAGTTTACTCATCTCTCCTGGAGCTGAAATCATCTCTCTCTCTCTCTCTCTCTCTCCAAAAGGCTCCAATAGCGCCTGGTTCCTTGACAGCCACTTTGTGTGGCTTATTCAGAACATATACCCTGTCCTCCCATCTATTTACTGCTGTAGGTTATTTACCACAACATTTGTATTTAAACCCAGCAACAATCCTAAGGGCCTTGATGTTGTATAAGGAGACCGCTGAATGGCATAATCAACTTCTCGGCTGCTGTGTTTGGTAATTCAAGGCATACCACCATGTCTTCTTTCATTTCAGACTAAAAGATAGCGGGCAAGGTCTAGGGTTTAAGCAGCCATCGAGATGTGGTATTCTGCATCCTTAAGAACATGGCACAGCTTTAGAATGTAAGTATGAGTGAAGAGAGGGTTTTTTTCCCCCCTTAAACAATAAGTAAATAAGGCAAAATCAAATAGCTAAGGTTTTCAGCAAACTTAAAATGTCCATGCAGATCAACACTGACCATGGATTTAAGGGTGAAAAAAAGGTCACATATCTGACAATTATCCTAATATTTAAGTTATTTCACAAAATCGAGTTGTACATGAGGTGATAGTTGACGAGGCACGTAGCATCGAGTCGGCTACAAGCCATGTACGACGAGATTGAGTAGAATTCTATCCACATTCACCAGATTTTGAGAAACAGATCATTTTTATTCTTTTTTGCAAATTCAATAAATAAAGACTTTATACAAAATGTCTGACAAAATAATTTCCACTTAGAATGTAAATAAACCGGTGAAATGACAGTAGCAATTAATGAAAAATGCTATAATAATAATTCTTAAAAAAAAGATACATTCTTACCATCAAGTACTTGTATTCCATATTTTGTTGCTTTTTATTTTTGGGGGTTTTGTTTTTGAGTAGAGTTTTTATTTCATCCTCAGTTGGTTCAGCAACACACACTGCCATTTTGCTTTTCTCTATTCATGGTATTGCTGGGTTTCACGTGATGTCACATCCACCTCATTAGTTATTCAAAACTTTAGCTGGTGGTCTACCAAAACTCAGTTGACAAAGCGTTTGTATGGAGAAGGTGCA
>JAPFFA010000027.1:14167331-14178935 GCA_026153275.1 Sciades herzbergii
ACTGTGAGGTCAAATGTCTGTCCGAAAACCTTGTGAACACAGTGTCTCCAAGGCTGATACAAGTAATTTCACCAGGTTAAGATTACTGTGAGGTCAAATGTCCCATCCCCAAATCACAATTTCATAAGGTGTGTAGTCTACCGGGCAGAGGCATCCCCATCGACACCATTGGCGTCGAGTTCTATCTAGTTTTTGTTGGTTTTTTTTTTGTTTTTTTTACCTCTGTCTGTATCTCCGTCTGTATCTCCATCTGTCCAAAACACCATTTTTTCTCAGCAACCACAAATCATAGCCACTTGGTAACAAACTTCAGCTTGGGGTTCTGTACTGTGTATACCATTTTCAGGTCAGTCACACATCGATTTCCTGTTTACTGACTTAATGTATTTATGAAACATATAGCATTGATTTCCAAAATTTTCATAATATTTTTCTCAGCAACTACAAATCACAACTGCTTGATATTTGGTACCAAGATTTAGCTTGGGGTTCTATACCGTGCATACCGTTTTCACGTCTGTCACACATCGACTTCCTGTTTACTGACTGAATGTACTGTATTTATGAAACATATAGGGTGGATTTTGATGCTATTTCAAGAAGAAAAAAAGCTATTTCAAAATGACAGTTTACCAGTATGCTATTTGAAATACCTGGGGAGAACAGTGCTCTTTACTTACTTGCTTCAGAATTGATTATTTCTTGAAGTCAACATTCATAATAAGTGTCCTATTCCTTTAATTGCTTGCATTCTGATATACGCAAGAGCAGGGGTTTACATAAGTGAGCAGTAGCTCACAGTTGATCTTGTTATTATTAATTTATTTTTGACTATTTTAGTCTATTTTTTATCCAGTAGTATAAGTAGTTTGTAAGGATATCTATTTGTAAATACTTTTCCAACCTACCTCATTGTGTGTTTTGTGATTTACATGAATTTGCTGCTGCAACACTGCAGTTTCCCTTTGGGGATTAATAAAGCTATCTATCTATCTTATAAAAGTAGCATTTACACCACAGTAAGAAAAAAAATCCACTTTGTTGCATACAACTGATATGTAGATCTCAAGCTTGTTTCATCACACTAATATGGCCATCCAACCATCCATCCATCCTCTTACAGTGGGAATGAGGTCATGGATAGATACTAGGTTTGGTTTAAGAAATCTTTGTTTTTTTTTTTTTTGTAAATGAGTCACTAAGGCGGATGGCACAATGATGCAGTGGTAAGTAATGTCACTGCACAGCACAGAGGTTCTGAGTTCAAACCTCTTGGCTGACTGGGACCTTTCTGTGTGGAGTTTGCATGTTCTCCCTGTGCCTGCATGGGTTTCTTCTGGGTGCTCCAGTTTCCTCCCACAGTCCAAAGAGGTGCTGATGATATCATCTGGCTACTCTAAATTGCCCATAGTGTGAATTTGAGTTGATTGTTCATCTTGTGAAAGATTGGTGACCTGTCCAGGGTATACCTTGCCTGAAGTCAGCTGGGATTGGCTCCTGCTTTCCCCGCAGCCCTGACTGATAAGTGGTAGAAATAATGGATGGAGTCACTAAGATGAATGCACAAAGTTCAATAAGTCACATTCTGAATCATTCTTTTCGCATATTTCAAGCATTTTCATTTGCGCAATAGTAATGTTGGGCTGCCTCATACTACGCATTTGAAAAATCACTTTACTGAACAGATTCAATTGACTCAAGGCACTGAAGAGAGTCAAAGATTCCAACTATGTGATTGCACAAGCCCACATTAAGAGGTAGCCTCTGCCTCAAAACATGCAGTTTGTGTTTCAGAGAAAAGGCAGCAACAATCTAGTGAATGGTCTGAGTGCCAAAGACCTGTCCAGGTACTAACAGCAGCTGGCACAGAATGCTTTACCAAACTCTAGTTTGAGCCAGCCAACTTGCCTTCTCATCTGCGTTTACCTGAGTGATCTACCGTGCTCTATTACTGCATCTCCTATTGCTTGGAGCTTTGCCACTAAGATTTCATTACCCATTGTGGTTGTAGTTATGGCTTTATTTCATTTAGGGCCAGGGCACCCACACTGCTACATGCCGACACAAACAATAGGCCATGTATCTCAGCTAAAGACACAGTCAACCGTGCTGAGAATAGTAATAAGTCAGACACTAGAATTACTGTCATTCGAGGTGTGTGTCAATGTGCAATCCGTTGCTGGGGCATGCTTAACAATAACCAAATTACCAAGAAAAAAGAATTAGAAAGCTATACTTAGCATCTTGAATACACTTCCTCAACTCCTCAGATGAGATAGGAATTGGAAAGAGGATCAGTGTGATGTAGCAGGGACCTTTTATAGCTCTCAACATGGAGTTACAGTCACAAGGTGATGACTTTTCTATTGGTACTTGAAAGAATACAGGAAATGGTTCCAAAGGGATGGTGGGAAAAAAATATGAAACAAGAATCAGAATCACAATTGAATAATTGACCGACGAAATAAACAACAAAATTTGCTCACGGCCCTACCACTTTCATTTAATAGTTGCTAATCGTTGCTGTTCACTTAGTCTAATCTAAATTTACAGGGACATTTAAAAAAAATACAGATGTATGAGCAGTAAATTGCTGCCTGAGGTGGTGATAAAATAATGAAACCTACATTAGAGCTTATGTAGCTGTCCCACTTTTAGCCATTTTATGTGTTTTGGTTATATTTTAATATTACTAAATATAAATTTTCTTAACTTGACTTGATAGATGTTCAAACCTGTCCATTGCTACAGCCATTTTTATTCACCAAATGGAGTTCACTGGATTTTTCGTTTTAAAAACAATCATTTCAAAAGTCCATTTAAAGTTAATGCTTGTCATCACTTGAATTTGGAACATTATATTCTGGTTTGGTTTCCCTTTTAATCCTCCGGAGTGGTTTGTTTTTCCTGAATGGGTGCACCTGTTCCTCCTTACCCCTGAATTAGTTTGTGTATTTATATCTTTTTATTTTCCTCTGTTTATAATAAAGTTTTACAGTGCATTTGCCTTCAATTTCAAATAGTGTATTGTTTATGTATTTGTGTGTTTCTTAAGTTGGTCACATGTCCATCAGAGGTTATTAAATCATATCACATCATAGTTGATTGAGTAGTAGAGTAAAATACTGAATTCTATGACAGCACTTTATAGCCATTGTATGTAAAATAAATACATACAGAGCTGGTGAAGTGGGTATTAGTCCAAGAAAATCTCAGAATTTCCAAGATTAAAATTTTAAATTTACAAGAAATACTGAGATTATCTGAGATTAGTCATAAATTTCATGTCATAAATTTGCAAGAAAAAAAAAAAAAAACTTGGATATTCTATGAGACAACAATCACATGCATCCCGGCTGCACTGCATTCTACAATATGTACAGTAGCTGAAAATCTCTTACCACCTTTTTTCAACTAGGAAGCATGTGACGGTTTTATCAGAAAATAGCCTTGTTTTTTTTTTTTTTTTTATTTGTGACTTTCAAATCTCAGAAAAGGGCGGCACGGTGGTGTAGTGGTTAGTGCTGTTGCCTGACAGCAAGAAGGTCCAGGTTCGAACCCTGTGGCCGACGAGGGCCTTTCTGTGTGGAGTTTCCATGTTCTCCCTGTGTCCATGTGGGTTTCCTCCGGGCGCTCCGGTTTCCCCCACAGTCCAAAGACATGCAGGTTAGGTTAACTGGTGACTCTTAATTGACCGTAGGTGTGAATGGTTGTCTGTGTCTATGTGCCAGTCATGTGATGACCTGGCGACTTGTCCAGGGTTTACCCCGCCTTTCGCCCATAGTCAGCTGGGATAGACTCCAGCTTGCTTGCGACCCTGTAGAACAGGATAAAGCGGCTAGAAATGAGAAATCTCAGAAAATACCCAAAGTTTTCTCATAAATTCACAACTTTACTCTGAAAATCTGTTTTTTTTTTTCTCAGAATATTACACCCTCCTGATGTATTATTATTATTATTATTATTATTATTATTATTATTATCCTAACATTATTTAGGATGCTATTTCTCCCTCAGTTTTCAACCAACCAATCATCACGAAATTTCACACGCAGAATACCTCAGGGCTGAATGATGTTGCTATGACTTTTGGGGCTGATTCGGATCACCAAACCAGAATGATCCATGAAAAACGGGCTTTTTTCAATCACTTATTTCTCCCTCAGTTTTCAACCAATTATCACCAAATTTCACATGAAAAATACTTCTTCAATCGCTTTTTAAATCACCAGTGTCCCAGTTTGTAAGAACTAACATAAATCACTGTGACTTTAGTGACAGTATCTCTCTAGTTATTAATTTGCACTATTAGCGATAGTGCAAACTGTTACTGTCACTCAGAATCTTTCTAGTTTATTAATCTTACTATTATTATTTATTATTAGTTTTGTAGGGTGTTGTTTCTCCCTCAATTTTCAACTGATCATCACCAAGTTTCACATGCAGAATACCTCTGGGCTGAATTATGTTGCTATGAATTTTGGTGCTGATCTGGATCACTGATCTGGAATGATCCATGAAAAACAGGCTTTTTTTTTTCAGTAACTTGTAACTCTGTCAATTTTCATGATTTTTTCAATCAGTTTTTTTTTTATTTTGTTCAACAAAATGACCTTCAACTAGTGCAAATTACTGTAACTTTAGTCAAAGTTTTTATCTAGTTATTATTCTCCTAACTTTGTTTTAGGATGCTATTTCTTCCCCCGTTTTCAACCAATCATCACCACATTTCACATGCAGAATATTTCTGGGCTGAATTATGTTGCTATGACTTTTGGTACTGATCCAGATCACTGAACTGGAATGATCCATGAAAAATGGGCTTTGTTCCTCACTAAACATCATTCTCTATATCTTACCATTCCGGATCTATAGGGTACAGTGACCAAACGTCCTGGTTTGTAAGAGCTACCACAAACACAGAGACAAACAACCATTCACACAAACATTCACACCTACAATCAATTTAGAGCCACCAATTAGCCTAACCTGCATGCCTTTGGACTGTGGGGGAAACCAGAGCACCCGAAGGAAACCCACACAGACACGGGGAGAACATGCAAACTCCACACAGAAAGGCCCCCGTCGACCACTGGGCTCGAACCCAGAACCTTCTTGCTGTGAGGCAACAATGCTAACGACTACACCACCGTGCCACCTATTATTATTATAATTCCTACAATGGCCCAAATATGTCCAAATAAACTTTAAACTATGCTCAAACATTTGTGCTCTGCCTCTAACCACACAATGGTTTAAAAATCTCATATGAAAAAAAGAAAAATAAAATACATGTATATGGCCAGACTCTTAACTTTTTTTTTTTAAATTGTTGTAATCTTCATGGGCGGCATGGTGTAGTGGTTAGCACTGTCACCTCACAGCAAGAAGGTCCAGGGTTTGAGCCCAGTGGCTGGTGAGGGCCTTTCTGCATGGAGTTTGCATGTTCTCCCTGTGTCTGCCCAGGTTTCCTCTGGGTGTTCCGGTTTCCCCCTGCAGTCCAAAGACATGCAGGTTAGGTTAATTGGAAGTTCTAAATTGACCATAGGTGTGAGTGTGAATGGTTGTTTGTCTCTATGTGCTAGCCCTGCGATAACCTGGCGACTTGTCCAGGGTGTACCCCGCCTCTCGCCCATAGTCAGCTGAGATAGGCTCCAGCTTGCCTGCAACCGTATAGAACAGGATAAGCAGCTACAGATAATGGATGGAGGGATGGATGTAATCTTCATGTTAGAACTCTGCTGTTGTTCTTAAGGACTACCACCTAAAATCAATAAGTGATCTCTTGATTCACTGTTGTGATTACTTTCATTAAATAAAAATTAGCTTGGGTTAACATTAGCAAAGAACAATCTTGCTTGACAAATATATGTTTTTGAAAAATGATGACATAAAAGCAGTTCTTGGTTAAATCTGATATAAACCATTGGACCAAATATATACATTAACATCAACAAATTGTCCTTCATATGCAGAAATGTAACAGTTACCTTCCTTGTAGTTCATGGTAGAATACAAGAGCTGACTTGGTCACTTCAATCATGTGAAGTACATGTTTATTCTGAACAGGACACCATAGAGAAATGAAAAATAACGGTCGCCATATGGCAATACACTTCTCTAAGTTGCAGGGGAATCATCTAAGCTGGGTTTTACCTCGGTGCACTGCATCAGATGCATTAATAATGAGGGAGTTGGTTCAACACCATTGTGTCTCTGCAGGCAGGATGGGATTTCCATACATCTCCAATAAGAACCACATAAAACCATTCATTACTTTTAGTACATCGATCATCCTCTTAATTCCTGGGCCCGAAGGGCAATTTTCTAGTTAGACTTGAAAACTCATACCTCAACCTTGATGAAGAAAAGCAAAGCAAATGCAAGCATTTTTAAAGCTGTGAGTAAGTGAACATATAATTTTTTTGAAAGATACATAAGTGCATTGGTTCATTAAAAAAATTATTCATTCCAGATTCAGTTTCCCCTTTGCTGTTATAATAACCTCCATTCATCTTGGAAGGCATTCCATTAGATTTTAGAACGTAACTCTGGGGATTTGTGTTCATTCAGCCACAAGAACATTAGTGAGGTCAGGCACTGATGTTGGGCGAGGAAGCCTGAGGCGCATTCAACAAAGGAATTCAAGTGGGGTTGAGGTCAGTGCTCTGTACAAGCCAATCAAATTCTTCTACACCAACCTTGGCAAACTGTGTCTTCATGGACATGCTCATGCTTGAACAGGTTTGTTAGTTACAGTGAATGGAAATTGTAATGTGACAGCACACAAAGATATTCTATGCAATTGGGTGCTTCCAATTTTGTGGGATGAACCACATATGGCTGTGATCGTCAGGTGTCCACAAACTTTTGGTTATTTCTACAATACTGGTTTTGTATTGTAGAAATAATATGTATGCTATACTACTAATGATGTAATAGCTGACAGGTCACACTCCAGTGAGTTTTACATTTTAATTCCAAAAAGATTAATTTTGCAGAGGACCAATTACTGGTATCTCATAATGCAGAAGAGAATTATGTAAGGAAATATAAGTTAGACTGTCAGTATTTCTCTTTTTTATTAAAGCTTGAGTTACTATCTGTGTAGAGTTTTACACATTCTACATGTGACCATTGTCAGCAGGTGCAGGCACTTACAGACACAGTTGCAGGGGAGAGTGGGTGCGTTGCAAACTAGCAGCCAAATCCAAAACGGGAGACAGGAAGCAGAGTCAGGTACAGGCAAAAGGTCGGTCAATCAGCAAACAGAATGTCAGAGGCAAACAACAAACTCAGAGTCCGAGTATAAACCAAAGCAGGGCCAATGTCACGGCAGTCAGTACAGGAAACAGAACAGCGTGGTATGATCAGGTACAGAGACATGGAATGATACTTTGCACTGAGGTCGTGTGGTTGTGGTCCTTAAATAGCATGACTGCTTAAGTGTGATGTAGGACAGGTGTGGCAGTAATCAAAACTCGGGACAGGGAGGGCGCTGTAGTGCTTGGGACTTGTAGTCCATAGCGGGCATGTTTGAAGGCTGCTAAAAACTAGCGCTATTCAACGACAACCATGTGGGTGGTGATGTAGTGGTTAGCACTGTTGCCTCACAGCAAGAAGGTTCTGGGCTCAAGCCCAGCAGCCGACAGGGGCCTTTTTGTGTGGAGTTTGCATGTTCTTCCCATGTCTGCGTGGGTTTCCTCCAGGTGCTCTAGTTCAAAGACATGTAGTTAGGTTAACATGGGGTGGCCTTGGGCTAAAGTGCCCTTGAGCAAGGAACCTAACCCCCAACTGCTCCCTGGGTGCTGTAACATAGCTGCCCACTGCTCTGGGTATGTGTATATGCTCATTGCTCACTTGTGTGTGCATGCATGTGTTCACTGCTTCAGATTGGTTAAATGCAGAGGATGAATTTTACTGTGCTTGACTGTGCATGTGACAAATAAAGGATACTTCTTCTTCTTCTTTCTCCCACCTCCCAAAAGCATGTTGGGTAGATTGTTGGGCATATCTCCCAGTTTTCTTGCCTGTTTTTCCAAAAATGGGCCCAGGAATCATTGTGACTCTGACCAAGATAATAATAAAGCAAGAAGAATAATTGATAAATTAATACATTGCTATTCACTGGCTTTCTCTTGGGCGGCATGGTGGTGTAGTGGTTAGTGCTGTTGCCTCACAGCAAGAAGGTTTAAGCTCAGTGGCTGACAGGGGCCTTTCTGTGTGGAGTTTGCATGTTCTCCCAGTGTCTGCGTGGGTTTCCTTTGGGTGTTCTGGTTTCCCCCACAGTCCAAAGGCATGCAGGTTAGGCTAATTGGTGGCTCTAAATTGACCGTGACTGGTTGTTTGTCTCTATGATGACCTGGTGACTTGTCCAGGGTGTAACCTGCCTCTCGCCCATAGTCAGCTGGAATGGGCTCCAGATTGCCTGCGACCCTGTACATACAGGATAAGCGGCTACAAGTAATGGATGGATGGGTTTCTCTTATAACTGAGACTGCTGTAGCCTGAGTAAAATGGTTGGAGAAAAGAAATGAAAATGAAAAATATTACCTCCTATATTAGCTTGCAGTTGAAAAAGTAGCACATTAAATTTCAAATGAAGCTTCAAATTAATTCCAGTCCTATGCTGTGTAGCATCTCCAATAAGTTCCACTGAGTGGCTATAAGGTTTTTTTGTTCATTCAGGCCATTTGAAATGTTTAATATGAGTCGATCGAGCTGACTGAAATTCGTGAGGATTTTAAGACACTCAACCAATCGCCCTTATTAATTCATGAGTTCATAGACATTCAAATTCCTGTAGCCACTTCCCCACTGAATTCACTACTCAGTAGGCATCTGCGGCACTGAAGGTCATTTGAACAAGACTCATTTATCCACATGTGAAATTAGACTTGTTCTCAAACTAAAGTGCAAGTCATCCCCATATGTGGTAGTTAAGTGGGCCGTGCTCAGTTTCCCTAATCAAACACTGGTGCCCCTGCATCCGCCTCCTCATGGCGGACTCACAGCTGTTGAGTTCAGTGTAGCGAGACTGTGTGCTCTGCAGCGCATTAGCTCATTCTGCCTCAGTCCACACCTGGATCTCCGGTGGGACCTGAGTTCACATCATTGCCATATGGCAGGATTCCATCAAGTTCTCAGCATGGAGGACATAGCCTTTGTACACACAAAGACAGACTTTTCCTGGATAGCTCTACCACCCTGTATTCCATCATGTAACCATCACCTCTTTCTACTAAATCCTTTCCACGTCCTACCCAAAGAAAATAACTCCAGATAAACTATGACCAGCCATTTTGTATTTCATGAAATGCTTAATTGTCAGAACTGAAATAAGGTCAAAAAATTGTGTTTAGCTTTATTCAGATTGGAGTAGTTTTACATGGGGAGGTGTGGTAATATCATTATCCATCCATCCATCCATTATCTGTGGCCGCTTATTCTGTACAGGGTCGCATGCAAGCTGGAGCCTATCCCAGCTGACTATGGGCGAGAGGCGGGGTACACCTTGGACAAGTCGTCAGGTCATCGCAGGGCGTAATATCATTATTACCAGATTATTTCTGGGATTCCCATCTGAATCCAACATGTCATTTTTTATATATTGTATGTGCACACATCTGAATGGATTGGGGCATATTTTCCCTTCTATAAAATGACTAGTAGAAATATCTCCAGGTAATATACTATACACTCAGTGGCCACTTTATTAGGAACATACATAAACCTGCTGTTTGATGCAGTTCTCTAATCAGCCAATCCCTTGACAGCAGCACAATGCATCAAATCATCATGCAGACACAAATCAAGAGCTTCAGTTAATGTTCACTTCAAACATCAGAATGGGAAAAATTGTGATCTCAAAGTGTGACTTTCACTGTGGCACTGTGGGTGTTGGTTTGAGCCAGATGGACTGGTTTGAGTATTTCAGAAACTGCTGATCACCTGGAGTTTTCATTGAGTGAGTGACAGTTCTGTGGGTGGAGATGCCTTGTTGATAAGAGAGGTCAGAAGAAAATAGCCAGATTGGTTTAAGTTTCCAGGAAGGATATAGTCACTCATAGCAACTCTTTACAACCGTGGTGAGCAGAAAAGCATCTCAGCATGCAACAGCAGAAGACCACTCACTGCTCTTGGGTTCCACTCCTGGAGCCAAGAATAGGAATCTTAGAATCAAGAACAAGTTCCTATTAAAGTGGCCAGTGAGTGTATATATCCCATCTGATTTGACATGTTGGTAAAGATTCTATTCTATGCAGTGGGAAAAGAGGTTTTGCACTTTTTCTTGAATACAATCACACTCCATTAAACACTTTTTTTTCATAATTTCTTGCTGAAACCACAAGAAACCAATTACTGGTCAAGTTTAAAATGCACAACAATAGAAATTAAATGATATTTAAATGGATGTGTCAGAAAAGTGATGCTTCTAGGCGTAAAGCCAATGTACATTATGGTCTTGTGACTTACCATTGATCAAACGCAAACTTACAGCCATGTGTACTACAATAAGCGTGTAAGTGTAATAATGGTTTAAAAAGGAATCAGTTTCTGACAACCATAGAAACATTGTGAAAGCGCTTTCATCTCTGTAATTTATACAAAAATCGCTTCATGCTAATCCATCAAATTCAGATCTCGACCATCCATTACTTTGAAAATCCTATTGCATGCAAACAGTAATTTGGTTATCTTAACATTTAATAAGGCCCTTGCATATTCCTATGAGACACAATAATGCTGTATAGTTTTAGTAAAGAGAAACAAGGAAAATTTCCACATTTTGCAAGTGATTTTAACAAAATATAAAATATGCAATGAGAGAGAGAGAGAGAGAGAGAGAGAGAGCACTCCACCCAGAGGACACTGTGTGGGTGGGTTGTGCTGGGGAAACAATACCAGATGTTTGTCCTTGAAAGCGACTGCTGCCTCACAGCACCCACCTGATTGAATACTGGCACACTTGGAAAATCGCACTATCAATTAAAGAAGTGACCTGCAAAGCTCACCCTTACACACCTTGTGAAAGTAAAGCAACCTTGGCTGTGCACAGTGGGATTGCTCTGACAAAAGTGCTGCCCACTCCAACTTGTCAACCACCTATTTAACAACCATGGCTTACAGCTCTAATTGTTCAGCCCTCACACCCACTCAGTGAGTCAAGCAAAGAGCATGGAAAAAAAGAGAGAGATTCACCCAAGATTCATTATTCTTGAAGGTCAAACAGAGAAACTGTGCACCATGTGGTGTGTTCACAATAAGTATTTTTGTACAGTAGACACACGCATACCTTATATATAAGGTGTGTTTAAGCATATGTGTATATGTACATACATTCATTGGATATGAGCAACTGCATGCTCTGATTGGCAACTCCACGACTAGGCTATCAACTCACATACCATGAATAGAGAAAAACAAAATGGCGGAGCATGTTGCTGAACCAACTGAGGATAAAATAAAAACTACTCAAAAACAAAACCTGAAAAAATACAAAAAAGCAACAAAATATGGAATAAAAGTACAACCCTGATTCCAAAAAAGTTGGGACAAAGTACAAATTGTAAATAAAAACAGAATGCAATAATTTACAAATCT
>JAPFFA010000027.1:14364501-14375083 GCA_026153275.1 Sciades herzbergii
TTGAGGTATACCTATGATGAAAATTACAGGCCTCTCTCATCTTTTTAAGTGGGAGAACTTGCACAATTGGTGACTGATTAAATACTTTTTTGCCCCACTGTACTTGTATATGGACATATTGCCAATAAAGCTCTCTTTGATCTTGAATTATGGGAAAATTCAAATGACTAATATATTTCAATAATTTTCAGGCAAGCTGCTTCCAGTCCAAGAAATACTGTCAGAATGAGCTCTGTTCTGACAATGGGCAAGTTCCATAGCATCCAGTCATTTTGGTTTCCTCTTGCTTATCATAGCTGAAGGCTATCTGATGTATCAAGGAAAAAAACATTTCTCTCCTCAAGAGACTGACACATTATAAGAAAAGGAGCTTTAGGTTTAGGAAACAAAATCAAAAACAAGTTGTTGTTTTTTTGTTTTTTTTTCCCAGCAGTATTGATCAGATTCAATAATGATCACAGTGGATGTGGCAAGTATACATTCAAACATGAACAAAGTAGAGATCATTGAGATGAAGCTGCATTAACATCTGGGAATTCATATGTTCCAGCTTCTCATGGGGGAATTAAAGAGGTACATTCACTTTCTGACACATAGTCCTTTGAGACTGCAATTGTTTGGGTTCCGTAGGGAGGAGATTGGATGCTAAGAGTCATGCAGTTTTATGGAGTGCAATTCAGGTTCAATAGTTATTCACACAGCTGTGTGCACAGTAAGAAATGTATAAGTAATTTGACGATGTAATTGCTTTGTGTGATATAATTAATTTCAGCCTAATTTAGTTGTATAACCTAATTAGTTCAATATTAGTTTAATATTCACAAATACATTTGCAATTGCAGCTCAAACAGCAAGAATTTACAAAAATGAAATTATACCCGACACATTAGGGGGTTTATTATTCTTTTGATTGATAGAGGTGAATTATTTGGATTCTACTTGAAATATCATGAGACAAAAACCATTGCAGCATGGAAATTTCTGGAACACTTTCCATTAAGTCTATATCCATAAACTATTTTAAATGTGCTCATAAGTTGGCAATGGTTCATTGGAAGTATTTTTATGAACTCTCATAATAATCCCTCATAAAGCTCTAATAATGTGCTATTAGTAAATCCCTTGATAACTTAAAATAATGTTGTAATGTGTCATTATTTTTTGTTATAGTGCCATTTGTGCTGCACAACCATGAACTAATAAAGACCTGAGTGTAATTATAAAGAAACTGTAATATTTGTTAACAGTTCTTAAAATGCTATATGCACTTCAAATGTCATCAAGTAAAGAAAAATGATGTAAACACACACACACACACATACACACACACACACACACACACACACACACACACACACACACACACACACACATAGCTCTTATAGGAAAAAAAAATGGACACTGAAGTGATTATTTTCCCATACCTGCACATCTTGAAGTGCTTTATTCCTTCGTGATTTGCCAGTTGTATTGTTTCGTTTCTTACTGAATGATATGCCATGCTTTGTAACTGTTTATAGCTTCATTTGATGATACGGAAACATCCAAAAACAAAGTAGTGCCTCTTATCACTTACGTTGTACACAATCAGTTAAGATAGACATTTTCTTCAAGCAGCAAGCCTTTGTAAATCCTTTCGTAAAGACCAGAAAAAGAAACATAACAGACAGGGAAGAAAACAGCAACACACGCAAGAACATTGTCATTCCCTACACTTCTGGACTATCTGAGAAACTCCAGAGGCTCTTCTACAAACACAACATCTCTGTATACTTCAGATCCAGTAACACTGTGAGGCAGAAATTGGTCCACTCTAAGGACAGAATACCCAGACACAAACAGGACAATATAGTGTACGCAATACAATGCAGTGAGGAATGCACAGACATATACATTGGGGAAACAAAACCACTTCACAAGCGTATGGCTCAACACAGGAGAGCCAGTTCCTCAGGCCAGGACTCTGCAGTCTATCTTCATCTCAATAACAAACGACACTCATTTCAGGACTGCAATGTATGCATTCTAGCTAGAGAAGACTGGTGGTTTGAAAGAGGAGTAAAAGAAGCCATCTTCGTCAACCTGGAATGACCATCACTGAGCAGAGGAGGTGGTCTGAGACACCACTTATGCAATCTTCTCACTTTTCGTTACTGTCGGTCTTTCATGTTTCATTCACACACTCACGTCCTCCATTTTTCTCTCCTGTTTCAAATTTGTATCCCACAATGACTTGCACGAACAGGGAAAGCCCACCGTGTGGTGGGCTTTCCACCACACACCACTTATCCTGTTGAGTCAGTATACCATGTGACATCATGCTATCAACATCGGGACCTGTGTTACATACATTTTTGTGACAATGTGCACATACCACACAAAACACCTCGCCCAGCTTGTTGTTTCATTGTCATAGGCTTGCTGAAGCATTTCCAGGATCTCTGTTGCTGATTCCCTGAATTTGACACAGAATTTGATGTTTGCTCTCTGGTCCATAGTAAAATCATGCACATGCACATTGTCACAAAAAATGCATGTAATACAGCTCCTGATGTTGACAGCGCATTGCCATGCTGCCTACTGACTCACGAGAGTTACTGTTCACTCCTGCTCCAACACACATGACCTTGCGGCACTCCATTCATATGGACCTTTTTTGATCGCACCTCATAAATGTTTTCCTTACAAAAACTACACCATACAAATGATTATCAATTAAAGTCTCAAGTATTTTATTAATTGACTCAGATTATGTGGAACATCTGCCATACATATTGTTGTTAATTTGATGTTACTGTTGAAATGCTAACATATTAAAATGAAGATATTAATTATATTAATTTACTGCTGTAAATACTGTCAAAGTTATAGAAAAGTATTTTGAAAATAATAATAAAAAATCCACAACTTCAGATTTAAGACTTAAACAGTGCTTATTTATAAGTCATGTAGAACTACTTTTGTAATGCAAGATGGAAACATTTAATCCTATCTTAAGTACAAATATGATAAGGACACAGATATACCGAACAGCTATAACATTAAAACTGTAACACAAACTGCTGAAAAAGTTAATGTTGGCTAAAACAGAAAGGTGTCAGCATTAACTTTTTCAGCAGTTTGTGCAACACTAGTGCTTCTGTAGGATTGGACCATATGGGGTAACCTTTGTGCCCCATGGGAATCAGTGAGCCTTTGACACCCATGACCCTGCCATTGGTTCACCGGCTGTCCTTCCTTGGACCACTTTTGGTAGGTACTAACCACTGCATACCGGGAACATCCCACAAGATTTGTCATTTTGGAGATGCTCAGACCCAGTCATCTAGTCATCGCAATCTGGCCCTTGTCAAAGTCGCTCAGGTCCTTATGCTGGCCTATTTTTCCTGCTTCCAATACATCCACTTAGAGAGCTGACTGTTCTCTTGCTGCCTAGTATATCTCACCCATTGACAGTTGCCATTGTAATGAAATAATCAATGTTATTCACTTTACCTGTCAGTGGTTTTAATGTTATGGTGTATGTAGCACCAAATGAAGCTTGAAGCTACAGGGCGATAGGTGCCACGTGTGTGTGTGTGTGTGTGTGTGTGTGTGTGTGTGTGTGTTACATTAAGATATTTTAGAACAAAATACCCATAATGTTTTTTTTTAGACATTAAAGATTTACTGTAATGTATCTGCATGTTGTGGCTTTTTTTTTTCTTTTTTGTAATCTGTATTTCCTAACTATTATTGGTGTTTAAAAAAAAAACAATTGCAACAAATTATTACAAATTTATGAAGAATTATAAGCACAGTTCTCATGATTTATGAACATGAGCTTCATAAAAATGGTCCTTTAAAAACAGACTGCCCCAGGAACCTGACCTCAGGAGATGAAAACAGGCTTTGGAGAAGATTGAGTAAATATACTTTCCATTTACTCTCTGTGTGCTTTATGCAGGAGCTTTGAACTGAAGGTCCAATAATATTTGAACAATATTACACCTAGCTGATCTGTCCTCAGTGGACTCTACAGTGAGATTAACCAGTTCCCATCCCATAATAATCCAAATCTGAGATTCACATTCAGTATAGCACTTGATTGAAAACAAAAGGAAGAAGAAGGAAGAAGGTAAATGGGGTCTAACATAATGAAATAGCAATATAAGATTTATTTTATGATTCAAGGAAAAATCTCAATTAAATTTCACTTTTTCAATAAGTTCCAGTCATGATATTTAGGGCAAATATATTTAAAGGTAGACTGCCTTTCAGATTTTTCAAGTGTAAGTCATAAAAAGAATTTTCCTTGACACCCAATTATTTTTGTTTAGTGGACCGAAAGCTACTGAATTCGAATCACAGACTTCCAATTTTATTAGGGGTTGTTGTTGTTGTTGTTTTCCTAATAGAACAATTAATGAATTTAGGGCCATGTGGCCCGAAATTCTCTGCTATTTTTTCCTGCTTCACTATGACCCAATTCAAGATACTATGTTATGCATCATGTGGTGGGCTTTCCCCGTTCGCGCAAGGCATTGTGGGATGCAAATTTGAAACAGGAGAGGAAAATGGAGGACATGAGTGTGCGAATGAAATGTGAACGACCGACTACAGTGACGGAAAGTGAGAAGAAAAGATGTTATGTTGCAAAGGAAAGGAAACACAGGACCAAACTAATAAATATTAGGGGTCAGTGAGCACATTGGTGTGATCAGCTGTTCGTTTAGCGACAAAATGATGTAACTGTCAGTGCATGGTCAAGGTAAACCTGCGCGTGTGCACACGGACTTTCTCTGTCTGCTTGACTGCGAAGCGGGCGATTTCATGCACATTATTTGCTAGTGAATACCTTCAAATTAAATAATTTCACAGCTACAGAATGGCCTGATATTTTGTGAGATATTACAGAAATAAACATATATCACAATGACCAAAATTCAGAAGGAAGTAAATTTCACTGATTTGATGAAATCGAAAGGCTTTCTAGCTTTAATGGATATTCTCGCAAATATAAAATATCAGTGATGGCTGAAATTGATTCGAAATAAACTTATTTCCCATAAGGTAGTGGCATATCCAGACATACCAGTAAACATTTCTAAAAGTTTCAAGCCTCCAGCATGAGGCGACTTTCTGATTCCCTGCTCATACCACAGTAACCCTGGAGAAATAGTCCTGAGAAGATTTGGGGGGAGAATTTCTCAGTACAGCAACAAACATCAATAAAAAATGGGGTGGTTTTTTTTTCAGTAATAGCATCCCTGTTTCAAGAGGACGAGGAAGTAGATGAAATGCCAAAACTTCTATCAAAAACACCTTGTAATCTGCTAGGCTCTTCATTTTGTTCACAAAGACAAAGGGTCAGCTCCAGGAAGAATCTCTCTGACTTGGCTGTATGAAAAAGAACATTGTATATCGAAGAACTCAGTATACTATGTGCTTCTCTGAGTTAGGTGATGTGTGGGAGAGACTTTTCTCTCTCCGAATGACATATGCAGAAACCGTGGCTTGAGGGCGAACACACAGGAGTTCAGTAAGTGTCAAGAAAGAGAGATGACATGAGAAAGCGAGAGGAAAAGAGGAATGTGCAAAAGGAAGAGGGGGTGTCAATGCTTTATCTATGTCCCCATGCATTAAATCCTATTTGGCAGAACATCAAGATAATTGCATTCACTACCCACTCTCTCTTTCTCTCTCTCTCTCTCTCTCTCTCTCTCTGCAGGTGCCATAGCGATTGATTGGATTACTCAATTAATTAATGAATGCATCTCTTAACAGGATTAGGAAATGCATTGCCACATGCATCACTTATTGACTTCCAAAGTGGGTCAGTTGTTGTAAAATCATCATGGAATTAAATCATCAACACCCACAGATTTGGATATTGATGCTGCATTTTAATGCTGATATCAGGCCTTTAGATCTTTGAGTTGATATACTCTGATATATTGCTGCTACGCTGAACAGACTACACAGTAGTATTTGATTGAAATGTGCTCTATGCTTGTAGTAACTCTGATTAGGCCAACTGTTGGAAATTGACATGAAGTGAAAAGGTATGAATTTATAATTATTTTATGCAATCTTAAAAAAAGCACTGGCTTTTTAGAAATCGATGTGAGGTGTAGTTCATAGATACAAGAGATATCGGAATATGAGTACAGTTTAATACAGGTATGGGGCACACTTTTTTATGAATCTTTCTGGACAAGACAATGTTCATCAAGATGCTATGTATGTATTTACAGCATTCATTTAATTAACCCGATGTAATCCTTTATAATGGGGGCGTCGTTCAAAAAAAAATGGCTAAGTTGTATCCACAACTTTCCCAAACTCTGACCTTTCCCATGATTCATTGCTGTGTCATAGTAGAAGCCGGGATCTTTCTTCCGCTCCACCGTGTTGATGGTTGTAACTAACAGGTAGGTAAGATCAAAGATGACTAAAAGATGGTTACACAGGTCTGATTTTCTGACGTGATCTGGGGATAATACAATCAAAGTGCCCCATCTGTCTACCCTCACAGAATGGATAGATGACATGAAGTTGTGGCCCGACGTCAGCTACGTTGACATTGTCAATTATTTTATTCTTAGTGAGGGCATGGATGGCGAGGAGCTAAGGAACTACAAAAGCATAATTATCTACACAGTCATAAAATTGGTAAAGTTATGTATAAAACAGAGGGCAAGTTTGTTTGCTTAAAGGCTGAGGTTGAGCCTAGGCAGAGCAAAAAAAGGGAAATCCTGCAGTCATGCAGCAGCTACCATCTGGAAGGTAGGACATGTCAGAGTAGAGCAATTGTATTATTGTACTGGTTTACTAATAATGTAGTGTTTATATATTTTAAGTCGCTTTGGACAAAAACATCTGCCAAATACCATCTAGGCTCAATATGTATATGTATAGGCTCAAGAAACAAAAGCTTGGTCAGAGAAGCATAGGCTAACAATTTTAATGCAGATGCAAATGTTGTCAAACTTTGGAAACAATAAACATACCATACTTAAATAATTCCTTGTTTATGTATTTGTCCAAGCTTCTTCAACTTCATAACTGCCTTGATCATTCCAGATATTGGATGGCATTTGTAGGCTATTTGTTTACACTAGGACTTCAGCACTGGTTGCTCTTGGATTCTCTTGGCTACTTCAGCTAAATCCACTTATTGTTGGTCACTTTGAATAAAAACGTCAGGTAAATGACTGTAATGTAGTGTAATGTTTGAATAATGTACAACAACACTTACATAGAATTAATGTTAATTCAGGTCTAAAATGCAGTGGTTAGTGGAAAGACAGGAATCGCTTGTACAGATGAGCAGTGTATGGTGCTGGACAACACATTTTACGAGTCCATTTGTGCTCAAAACAGATTCCATTCATAAAATCTTTAAACTTTTGCAAGTCACTTGTGCACCCAATGATGACACATGTTGAACCAGATAAAGACATAATTTAAAAAGATGTTATCCTCTGACTAAAACATGGTTGTAGTAGCTAGCACCGCACAGCTATGTTCAGCTCCCTCAGCCATAACTGCTTGGATAAACCGGAACTCAAAGACTGGTATCCAGGAGAGGCAGGTGTCATGGTGACCCCATTGTCTCATGCAGGAAAGTCGTGGATGTCACCAAAGCCCAGGTCAGATGGCAGAAAGACGCATGCTGCAACCTACTATCGGTCGGATGGCAACTGATCGCAGGTGGATGCAGGCGTTTTGTGTCAAATCCTTCATTGTGGTTAGACATATTGCAAGATGAAGAGTTTTTAAGCTGTTACGACAGGACGCAACCAACTGGAAGCAGATGCAGCTAGACGCAGGTTGACACAGTGCACAGAAAGCCTTTTAAAAATATAAGGCCATAAGACTGCTCGCAGGTTGTTGTAAACTATTTGCAGGTGCAATCTGCATCTACCTGTGATGCATTGCAGCCATTTCTAAAGACTTGTCTTCCCCTGCATCAGCCTGTGTCTAGCTGCCACTACCTGCTTCAACCTGTGATTGGTCGCTCAAGCATTGCATGACCGCCTGTCTCTACATGCATCAACCTGCTATTTGCACTGATTGGAAGAGAATTGCAGCTGAAATGCGAACAGATCGTGATCCACTTGTGTCAACCTGCCTCTACTAAAGACCCTCTGCAACACTCTGCCATTATCTGCGTCGTCATGCGTCGACGCAAGACCAGTCTTGCATCTACCTGCAATTTTGTTATCGCAGGTAGACGCAAGTAGTTGAAAACTAGTTGCAGCCTGCCATCTGACATGTGCATAACTTTTTGTATTTTCCAGGTACCAGTTTTGGAGTCTTGGCTTATGGATGTGTTGCTGAAAAATAAGATAAATGGACAAAAACCAAAGATCATCTCTTTCTCTAAAACAGCTTTTTTTGATAGATCTAATCCTACTTGATTCATGCATACTCAGTTTCACTGGATTTAGGTTACTAGGCTGTTTGTATTTTATGAATTAGAATGAACTAAATCTAATGAACTAAATTAGGGTGGGAAGGTACAAACAAAAATAGTCAATTTGCTAGTTGATACCAATTATGAACTTGAGTAATGTAGCTGAGGTTGAGGAACTGTCAGAGATAGAATTCACAGATCATGTTGACAGATTTTTTCCAGTTTTTCACTCTTTTTCAGGAACATAGTGGGGGTGGGGGGGTGGGGGTCAAAGCATTTGGTCAAAGCACAAATACAGTTACAGATCATGTCAATGCTTTGGTACACTAAAGCTGACGTGATGGTTATATAATAAACTGTCAAATTAGTAAAAATATGTAAACTTTATTAGGTATAATGATCACAAATATATGAACCAGAAAGAACATTTAAGTTCTCGCCCAGGATTTAAGAGGACCATCCACCCCCATTGCCATGAGAAACAATATACACTCACCCACCTATCCATCCTCCACACTATCTGTAACATTATTTTCCTATCCCCATATGTTTCTGTGCTTTCTTTGATATGATGATGCTCATGGGTTCATGCTGAGCAGGACCTTGATAAGTGCCTATTTCCTCCTGTTTTCTCTCCTACTGCTCTTCATACACAAGCACATATCCTTCTGTCTCCTAAATGAGCTATGTCTTCTTCTAAAGCCAATTGTCACTTGAGACAAAAGACAAGAATTAAAATGTTTATTCATCAAACAAGTGAACATGTTTTATGATTAGGAATGATAATGCAGGGTTTCATGATTGCACTAATTTACCAGATTATTACACTGGTATGTCTAATAATTGGGCAATTCAGTATATTATGCAACTATGGTTTCATATTCAGATGAGATTAAATTCAACTTTATTGTCATTGTCCAGAGTACAAGTGTTAGCCAATGAAATGCAGTTCCAACCAGAAGTACAAATAGCAATATTAAATATATATAATATAGAATATAATATGTCACATAATAGTTCAAATGAGGTAAGATGGCAGTAAAGCGCAAGTGACAATTGACATTGGGTTTCCATTGCAGTTTTTCACAAAATAGAAGTGATATTTGAAAAATGTCAACAAAACACAATTGAAGTGGCCTGTGTTTCCACTGAGTGATGTTAGGAGATTAAAGCTAGGTTTTCTCCTCTTGGGTAGTGCTTGCAGAGCACTCAGAAAGATAGCATTTCCATTTGTTCTTCATATCATGCCATGCGAAAAGCGTGTTTCCATTTCAATATTGCTTTTTCAAAACATCTAAAAAAAAAACACCTCGTGACCATAAAAAAACATTTTGTGATATTTGAGAGTCCTCCCAGCTTGGGCAGCATGATGGTGTAGTGGTTAGCACTGTTGCC
Organism: Sciades herzbergii; assembly: GCA_026153275.1. NCBI lineage: Eukaryota > Metazoa > Chordata > Actinopteri > Siluriformes > Ariidae > Sciades > Sciades herzbergii. The sequence goes on from JAPFFA010000027.1 coordinate 14,374,298, forward strand.
TCACAACAAGAAGGTTCTGGGTTTGAGCCCAGTGGCTGATGGGGAGCTTTCTTTATGGAGTTTGCATGTTCTCCCCATGCCTGCATGGGTTTCCTCCAGGTGCTCTGGTTTCCCCCACAGTCCAAAGACATGCAGGTAAGGCTAATTAGTGACTCTAAATTGATCATGAGTGTGAATGGTTGTTTGTCTCTATGTGTCAGCCCTGTGATGACTTGTCCAGGGTGTACCCCGCCTCTTGCCCATAGTCAGCTGAGATAGGTGCCAGCTTGCCCGTGACCCTGCACAGGATAAGCAGTTATTGATAATGGATGGATGGGTGCTTTTTAGTTTGCTATTTCAAATTACACATTAAGCTGGTTCATAGATACAAGGTCATTGTAGATGACAAAGTATAAGTGGACATGAGTCCACTGAAAAATCACATGAATGAGTGAAATCCAATGACACTACAATAGTAGAATAAGGTTGAAGATTGTGCAAACTGTAAATAATTATTTAGTGAGCAATCATGTTGTGCGGATACTTTTAACAGCAGAGACTAGTAAACTGGTCATAGTTGAGGTTAAGATACATGAAGATGAGTACAGCTTGTAACACTACAAAATGCAAGACTTATGCGAGCCACTGTTGATGAGTATGTTAAGGCATTTATGTACAGTGGTGCTTGAAAGTTTGTGAACCCTTTAGAATTTTCTATATTTCTGCATAAATACAGTATGACCTAAAACATCATCAGATTTTCACACAAGTCCTAAAAGTAGATAAAGAGAACCCAGTTAAACAAAT
>JAPFFA010000027.1:14846915-14857788 GCA_026153275.1 Sciades herzbergii
CTACAACAGGACAATGACCCAAAGCACACCTCCAAACTATGCAAGGACTATTTAGAAAGGAAGCAGACAGATGGCACTCTGTCTATAATGGAGTGGCCAGCACAGTCACCGGATCTCAACCCTACTGAGCTGTTATGGGAGCAGCTTGACCAAATAGTACGTTAAAAAGTGCCCATCAAGCCAATCCCACTTGTGATATTTCAAATACATTTCATGTTTCTTTTTCATGGAAAACAAGGAAATTTCTAACCGACCCTAAACTTTTGAAATATATATATATATATATAAATTCCTGTCATTACACATATGAACTTTGACCCCTGAGCACCAGAGGTTTTTTTTTCTGTTGCCTCAAGGTAACAATGTGCAGACGTTATGTATTTTGAGTCTAATTGTAGCATTTCCTGTCACTGAATGTTCCTGTGAACAATTCAATCGTGCTGTATTTTATTATGAGTGGGGAAGCAGCCCCATGTGACTACTGAGAAAATGTTACCCTGCTTCCTTTTCTGACAGCAAAAACAAAAACATCAGCACAACACTGCTTGGAACAAAACAACCTCTACCTGCATGTGAATAAGTGATTCAAGATGTTGTGGTCAGAACTTTGGTGTATAAATCATTTCATTACCATTGCACAAAGACTCTCTGTTGTATAAAAACAGCCAAGGATTTGAAATAATGACTTTCGGAGGTGCTTGCTTTATCTCTCCTAGGTGGTACGTCTCATTTGTACGGCCTGAGGCTGTACAAAAGCAAAGGTCTGATTTAGTGTTTTTTTTCCCCACAAAGACACAATGACAGCTGGCCCGAGGGCCTGACGCTCACTCTCGATGGGCCCGGTGCAGGAAATTACCCCAAATCCCTGCCAAACCGGAGAGTTCATGCATGTTTCACGTGTACAATAGTGTCTGTTCACACCTAGTCCTTTTCTTAGTGTTGTGTATGTTGATGAACTACCGGAGTGGCCCTTGTTGCTGTAGGCAATACAAAGAAACACATACATGTGACTGAGTTACTGGTTTGGGCAAATCATGGCATGTGAAGTGATGATAACCACTTTCTATTTGCATGCATCCATTATCTGTCATGTACTGCAAAGAAATCCACCAAGGCACGAATACAAAGAGCGAGAAAGAGAGACATAGTAGGTATGTTGAACATTAATCATGCATTTAAGTGTCACATTGTACACAGTAGGGGTTCCATAGGCTGGTCAAGTTGAATAGTTGACCAATACATTCACTAGTCAAAGCTGTGAGGATGTTGACTAATCAGGATGGTGGAAAGAATAGTGAGGCAGATAGTAAACAGACGCAGACAGATAGAACAGAATGCACACGAAAGCTAATTTGTTAGTCTGAAAAAAATGTTTCAGACAAGATGAAGCCAACTGCACCACACTGCATGCTCTCAGTTTCAGAATCAGCTATTTCAGCTTGGCCACACGAATTGGTTTATTACCGATTTATTTACTTTCTTTGTTACCAGTGTAGCCTAAAAAAGCACTGAAGCAGGAAATTGTAGCTTGTGTGTGGCTGACAAATGAAGTGTGGTTTGAGTTGTTCTTTGCTGCACAAATAAAACAGTCACGTCCTGAAGCAGGGTTTGGCTTTAACTATGGAAAAGAGGACTAGTCAACTATTTTTTGAAGTACCAGTTGACTAGTAAAATAAGTAGCCATGCATGGAGCCCTAGTACACAAAAATACTTGTGACCTGAAAGTTAATAAATAAATAAATAAATAAATAAATAAAAATTTCCACGACTCCCCAAGAGCCACTGCTGGACCATTGAGCATGGCCATCAACGACTCAGTTCTATGCTTGGATTGTGTTCTGCGTCACACTAGATAAAAGCGCCTGCCAAAATAAATAAATGTGAATGTAATCAGATGTTTATTGTATATTCCTCTGCCAAGGTTTGATGAATTGGTGCCAGTGAAGCTTGGCACTTCCTTTCCTAATGTTGTTGTTGGCATGGTCTTTCTATTCTCCGTTTGAAAGTTGTACCTGCACACGGCCAAAACCGACTTCCATCTCAATTCCGCTCACCTAAATTACCGTCAGTTTGCTCAACCATGGTGCAAATAACTCGCAATTACACTCATTTCCAGCTCGAATTGAGTTCTCTGGTGAAGTACATAATTGCTTGAACATTTGTCTACCGTGTACCATTACGTGACATGATATGGCCGATTTCATGCACTACACAAGAAGCCACATGTGTGCGTGTGTGTGTATGTGCCTTTATTGATTCATTGTCTGTGTGTGATGTGGTTATGGAGTCCAATGTTTGCTTTTACATGACTATGACATAGTTTTCCTTTTCTCCCTTTCTATAGTGGTCACTGTGTCTGATGTGGCTATATGCCTGATTCTTTATCTACAGATGGCATTGTATTTTATTGTATTTACGCTTAATTTTGCTAATCAATCAATAACCAACCATCTAGTATAATATTTAGATTTAATTTCCTCCTAAGATAAACAGTAATTATTGAATAATCATGAGCATGGTCATGTCTGCTTTCAAAAGCACCATGGAGTGAATTTTGTGCTCACATACACGAGCTAAATTTGTTTTTGAAGTTTGAATAACGCAATAAAAGTACAAATACTGTGTTCTCCATAAAGTAGGCGATATTAGAGCAGTTAATTCACAACTGAAATACTTTATAAGTCGTATTCTAACATTATATCTCCAGACTCACTTTATTCCTCTTAAATAAAAGTGTAGCAGTTTGTTATTAGGCTTCTTGGACCTGCTGCTTTCCTGAGCTCCAGTCTATTCGAGTCCGCCTCTCACATCCAATCTGCTTCACAGTGACTCCGTCATGAAGAGCTTTATGCCTTACTCGATTGCATGCCTCTCCATCTGTACAATACAATTAAGCCATTGTTCAATCTCCTCTCGGTCTGAGTGGACTTATAAAGCTCAACATATGTAACCTTATGTTCAATTACGGCCATCTGAGTGGTTCGTCAAGCCGCGTTTAGAAATGTGTAACTTAATGCTTGGCCATTGATTTGTAGCGGCGCCGTAAAAACACGTTGATGAACTGTGCCAACTTTTGTGGAGACGTTTCGTTCCTGTCTGTCTTCGGATTGGATCTCTTATTCAAAGTCTATTTAGAGAGTAATACTGACTGCCTGAGATTTGTGCTGTTTGAACTCCAATGCCAGAGGCAGGTTGGCCCATACCAACACAACCTCTGCATACGGAGCTAATGAGCACCAGGTGTGTGTGTGTATGCCCATTCTTCAGTAATACATACTACCACAATACTACAACAATTGCTGCCCAGCTCTTCCTCTAGCTCCCTCTATTGGTTCCAGTGTACAGTTACACAACTCTGAAAGCTTTACAACATTCTAGCAGCTTATTTTTCCTCCCAGAACTAATATAACAGTTGATTATGATCATGTGGTAGATTTTACAGTGTCCTTATAGCACAAACTGATAAGCAGAATCTTCAGTGTTTCAGTTTGGGGCTGGTTTCCTGATCGCCAGGTTCCAGCAAGATTTTGAGAGTTTCCTTTGCATTCCATCGAGGTGAGCGGCCTGGAAATTTAACTGCCTGCAAGGACTTTTTTTTTTTTGCCCTGTTGTAGTGATTGTGGGAAGTGATTATTGTACATACTCACTCACCCCCCCCAATACACACACGCACGCACGGTATACATGCTTCTTACTATCCTTGTAAGGACCTTCCGTGAGGACATAATTATTAATGTAGCTAATGAATGTTATCTAATCCTAACCTTAACTTCAGTAACAAAAAAGGAGACATACTCTCCCCTTTAGTTTTGTTTTTAAAAAAAAAAGGCCAATTTTCCTCTTCAGAATGTCCTAACTGTCAAATATTCCTATCCTCGTGGGGACATTTGGTCTCCACCAAAACACACACACACACACTATACCACATCAGGGGAAAACAGCTACCAGATGTGCCATTACCAGAGCAAACCTGACATGCACAGAGGTAAGACAGAAAGACATTGTTAAGTGTAGAGTGAGTGTAGAACACTTTGTACCAGAGCGTCAGCGATGCAGTAGCTCACACAGCCGTACCAATCACAAAACCAAGGAGTAACTATTGTGCAGACTGATTAGAGCTTCCAAACAAAACAACCAGAATCAAAGTCCATTAAAAACTCAGCAGGGAGTAGCGATTCTCCTGAAAGTTCGTTAATCGGCCTCATTAGCAATCTGTTAATGAGAAATCACAAAACCAAGGAGTAACTAATGTGCAGACTGATCAGATCTTCCAAACAAAACAATCAGGATCAAAATCCATTGAGTTGTGGAAGGACGGACGGCAGCTACAATGGCAATAGCTCATTGGCCTATGGCCGTGTGAGCTAATAATCAATATAAATGTGATGCAAAGAATTGGAAGCAGATCACTTAAAATTCACAATCTTTCTGCAGCATCAGCTTCAATTTACAAAGATAAATGTTTCCTGTGATTAAACTCTTTTAGAAACTCATCTAAGAGTTGGCATGGAAAAATGGGGAGGGAAGTGAAGTACGTACACCTTTCTTTTATCTCACAGCATAATTGTTGTGTCGCTTGATCTTCTAATTTTGTATAGCACTCTCCTTTGGCTGAGGAATAAAGTTTGCCTAAATGCTTTTTCCCGAAACGATCCCCTACCAATCAAGAATGCCCACCAATGACACCAGTTCAAGCAACTTAACTGTCAAAAGTCTCCACGTATTGACACAACTTCCATAAAATACTGGCTACATGCAGCATTTGAGTGCTTGCCATCCCACTCTGTAAATCTTAAGTGCAGTTGTGACAGGCTGAACTGTGCGCTGTAAGGAGATACTTTTATACCCCGAGGTTGTACAGAGATCAAACAAAGACTTCCGAGGTTGTGCTAATATGTCGTGTCTGCCATGTAACACATGCCGTTTAGAGCGATGACACAATTATGTTTTGTATGTCTCTTCACACAGCAGTCTGATTCACCGCATGCCTTACAGGGATGGAGTTGGACTCCGCTACTGGAGTGACTCATACTGGCTCAGAGATCTGGTTCATACATTTCTTTTTTCCCATATTTCAAGCACCATATCAAAGATGTTTCTCTTAACCCACTTGACAACGTTAACATTTGTAATTCACCAATTTTCAGCTTTTCAGCACAAAATATGCAGATATTGCACTTTTAGGGAGTCAAAAAGAGTTCGACATTCATTTACGCCGCTCAGCAATGAATAAAAAAAAAGCGTGTCCGAATCAACGCCATCACTTTAATATACCAAATCGTCAATGCACAACCAGGTTCAAACGATTCACTGACATGGTATTTATGAGTTTGGAGAATAAAACTCCGTAGATTCGCAGGTGCAGCTGACATGCAATGAATCATTCTACAGCATATTAAAATCCACATTCACAGCCCACTCATGCCACGTCTGTGATTGATTACTGCAAACACAGACATTTAAGGGAAAAAAGCGCAACACATAAAGGCTATTATATCATATCCTGAAGCCCTAGTTAATATGAAACTATTGTGGTATGAGAGCACAGGGGAAGCTACAAAATGCTACATTTGTTATGAGTACGAATGCATCTGTATATTCTTGTCCTCTTGCAGATGGCTGAACACAAGACCTTGTCTTCGAATTGATCTGTTGTGTTTCCAGGGTAGCATCATAGTAAAGCTGTACAAGAATAGCCCCCTTGTTCTTTAGCCACTGGTGATATTTTAAGATCGTTGTTATAATCTGTCAGGGCAGAGGTCCCAGAGAGGACATGGAGGGGTATTTGTAAGTTGGGGGTATTTTGAATACCGGCGTTTCCCACGGCGTTTCTCGGCAATAAAGCACGTTGCTGGAGGAGGCCAGCATGGGTTCCTTCAGGCTACTGGAAAGTACTCGACTGAAAACAGAAACAGCAAAAAAAATTCTCATATATCTCAAATTACATCCAATATACACCCAGTGAGTACTTTATTAGGAACACTGATACATGCATTCATGCAATTACCTAGTCAGCCAATCATGTGGTGACAGTGCAATGGAAAAAAATCATCCAGATACAGGCCAATGGAGAATGGCTAGACTGGTTCAAGCTGACAGAAAGCCTACAGTAACTCAGATAACCAGTCTGTATAATTCTGCTAAGCAAAAATGCATTTAATCAACATGTGTTGAACCTTAAGGTGGATGGTCTACAACAGCAGAAGACCACTTTTGTCAGTCAAGAACAGAAAACTGAGGCTGCAGTGGGCAGGGGCTCACCAAAACTGGAAAAACTTAGCCTGATCTGATGAATCTCAACTTCTGTTGAGACACACAGATGGTATGGCCACACATCAGTGCCAACAGCATGAATCTCTGGACCCAGTCTCCTTCTGTCGACAATCCAGGCTGGTGGACGTGGTGTAAAGTTGTGAGGAATGTTTTCTTGACATGCTTTGGGCCCATTAATACTAAACATCACGTGAATGCCACAGCCTATTTGAGAATCGTTGCTGACTATGTGCACCCTATCATGGGGTCACAATTTACCCATCTTTAAATGGCTACAAAAGTTGTCTCTAACAGGATTCATGAATGTGACAATGAGTTTCAGCGACCTTCCCCGTCACCGAATCTGAATCCAAACCAACATGTTTGGGATGTGGTAGAACGGGAGATTCGTAGCACGAATATGGACCTGTAAAACCTGCAGGAATTGCCTGATGCGGTCATCTAAGGAATGTTTCCAACCTCGGGCAGCATGGTGGTGTAGTGGTTAGCACTGTCGCCTCACAGCAAGAAGGTTCTGGGTTTGAGCCCAGTGGCTGACAAGGGCCTTTCTGTGTGGAGTTTGCATGTTCTCCCCGTGTCTGCATGGGTTTCCTCTGGGTGCTCCAGTTTTCAGTCCAAAGACATGCAGGTTAGGCTAATTGGTGGCTCTAAACTGACCGTAGGTGTGAATGGTTGTTTGTGTCTATGTGTCAGCCCTGTGATAATCTAGCGACTTGTCCAGGGTGTACCCCGCCTTTCGCCCATAGTCAGCTGGGATAGGCTCCAGCTTACCTGCGACCCTGCACAGGTTAAGCAGCTACAGATAATGGATGGATGGTGGTTTCCAACCTCTTGCAGAATCCATGTCATGAAGAACTGAGGCTGTTTAGAGAGCAAAGGGAAGCCCTACCCAGTATTAATGTAGTGTTCCTAATACAGTGCTCACTGAAGCTACTTTTCTATCAACAGGGAACGGGTTCTTGAACCATTGCCATTCAGGATTCTTTGAACCTTGATGCCAGCTAGCGAACCAGCCCATGTTTTCACCAGTTTTGAGTAGAACCATTGTAATCAAGGATGCGTCATTAACAGAGGGCGTTGCACAATGGAAGTAAACAGCAGTAGCAAGATGGCAGAGCACATTGATTACCTGCGAGCTTTTGTTCTGTTATTGCAGATATTGTTTTCATTCCATTGTTTCTGAAGATGAATGTTTTTCCGTTCTGTTCTACTGTACAATGTTGCGCTCTGCTTGCTCTCCAAACTAAATGACACGCCCACCGTCATTAAGGTTCGCACCGGGGGGGGGGGGGTTGGGGGAGCGGCTATATTTTTGTTCCCAGCTGGGAACCACATTTTCAGGTGCCAAGCAAATTTATTTTTGGTTGAAATGCTCTGAAGGGTTCAAATATTTTTTTTGCATGAACCAAAATGGAACCTGTTCCCTGTTGGTGGAAAAGGGAAACTATATATTATGATTTTAAATTCATCTGCGTCTCATTCTTTAATCTGGGGGAAAATACCTGACATTGGCACTTTGTATTGAGTGGCTACCCATAGAGCTCTGCCTTGTTGTTCTGTGGGGAACGGTACCTAAAGGAGAAGATATGGTGCTTTAGAACTTTATTCCCCATTGCTTGCATCCTTTTTTTTCTTTACTTGCATTTTATATATATAAAATATACCCTGACTGAAAAAAAATGTCAGGTACCACACCTCTATTTATAATTACACACACATTGTGCAGTATAAACTGCAAACCAATGCATTCTTTAAAAGAGTAATAAATGAAATGTACACAATAAATAGAATGTACATCATTTTCCTACTTACCCAAATAAGTCTGTTAGCCAAGACACTCGACCTCATTTAATCAATCTTTTAGTAAGGACTTGTGTAAATGCTTGTCAGGCCAAATCAAACTAAAACTCCCTGCCAGATTTACAAAAGGCTCTGTAACTCTGATTTTCTTCATCCTTATGTGAGTATGAGCATTCACAGCACAGCTGCTTTACTGATGCCCACAAAGCTCCATAAAAGGTAAAGCTCACGGAGATGAAAACAACAAAATGATGACTAAAAGGTGAAAGATTGTCTTCTAAACTTGGCGTGCATCATATGTTCCAGTAATGCAGCTTAGCAATTGCAGTGCGTTGGCTACACATCCTAACTCCTTTTATACAGGAGTATTATGTTCTGATTGAATGGCTAATCTTATTGAAGAATATGAATGTTTTCCCAAACTAACTTGCTTTTCATGAATATCAAATTTCTTGTGTAAAACTTCTCGTAAATGACTTAAAAATAAATTCATTCATATCCAGCTTAATAAAGGAGGCCCACTGGTGTCTGATGTCTGGTTCACTAGTTTTGCACTGGTACAAAACTAATATAGCTGGCAAGTTTTTTTTTTTTGTTGTTTTTTTAATGTGTAAATTTTATTTTTGGATAAACTATTTTATTCAAATAATACTTGCGCTGTTCATTTACTTATCTTCCTCAACAATTCACAGAAAGCAGTGAAAGAAATCAGGACAAGAAAGCATGTAATATCAGCAGAACAATAATTGACAAACCTATCCGACCATCTTGTGGTGGGCTGATGAGACAAAGTCTGGAAATGCTTCCAGACATTGAGGGCTATTTGGGAAAGCAAGAATTTAGACAAATTATGGAAAAATTATGGTTATATCAAGATAATGATAAATTTAACTTGTGGTACACACTGCAGCATATTACACAGGAACTACGATTAACAATATTCCATTGATTCAGAGAAAGAACCACTGATAATTTGGGCACAGTTCAGTGTAATTATAGTTAAATGGATATCTTTGAAGAAAGTGAACTTACCGTAACCTAAAGATAAACTCTCGGAATCAACTTACTTTACTGGAAAATGCCCTGCCGTCAATGTCCATGTTTTCAGTTCTGAAGGAAAATAATTACATAAGCATCACAAATAGTTGACGCTGATTACAAAGCATACTTTTGGATACTTTATTTGCTTTGTGCATTTGCTTGCTGTTCATAATTAATATCAAAACAATTCAGGAGTGCCCTCTTGTGTTGTTAGTTCCACTGCGTTAACATCAGTATATGCATGCCTCCACACAAATCACTGCCCTATACATTTATCACTATATGGGTACCACATGACATTACAGTAAATTGTTTGAATAAGAAACCACAGCAGAAGTGAGCCATCCAGACCATTATAGCATCAGCAATGCTCTGCTGTAGCACTGAGGTGGGTGCCAGCTCCATAAGAGCTAAGCCTATCCAAACAACTCCAGACTAATATGGTTCTCCAATGAACGGATCCTGGATATTCTGAATTTACACGGTGAGGATCACCTTTCTGCCTTGCAGTGTGGAACTGCTGCGGGAGACGACCCCCTCATCTATGTTAACAGTGTGCCCTGGTTCCCCATGTGTCAACCATTTACATGGGGGGGGGGGGTGTGAATGGAAAGACTGTGGACTACTCATTTGATTAAACTGAATGACTTTAAAATGTTCTGAACAAACAAACATTCTCAAAGCAGAGTTTTTCATGGGATGCACTTCACCTCAAAGTGCATTTCAATGCATATATTAAGTAATTAAATAGGAAACCACTGTACCCAGTTAAAGCATATGGAATAATAAACAGTTTATTAATTAAGAAAAAGCATAATTCATTCAAGAAAGCATATGATTAATTCTGGAAGCATGACCTGTAGTGCAGATAAGAACATGTCGTACAGGCTATGTGGTACTCACAGGCTTGCGTTAGATTGTTGGCGGGACAAACACACTGGAGAGGAGTAGGGGATTTTTGTCACTGAAGGTGCTGATGAAGTTGGAGAAGATGAGTACCCTGAATGATAAAGAAACCAACTGAATTAAAATAAATAAATAAATACAGACAGATAGATAGATAGGCAAGCAAGCAAGACAAGCGCATGGGCATTGATTCAGTAGTGTGTTACACATGGGTACATAGTTCCTAGTTCTTTTATCGTCCCTGACATCTTTGACAGTCTTTAACATGGTGTAAACAATGATGGTTAAATTTCACAAGACTTTTTCCTTTTGAGTTTTCTGCAACTTCTTATTTCCCAACAATATGTCTTTCTTTCCAATTTTTAGGCAATTTCAATGACACAAAGGCAGTTCAACTCATAAAAATGATTCAGTACAATGAAGAGTACAGTGAACTCCAGAAATACTGTCACACATCAAAAACTGAACAAAAAAAAAAGTGCATAACAAATATTACACACAACAATTAAAATTTTCCACTCAAGAAACAGAAGAAATGAATTATCTTCACTTGAACAAAATTATTTTTACAACTACTTTTTCAAATAATTATATTTTCTCTCATATACTAATAATAATGTTACATTTATATAGCGCCTTTCAAGAAACCCAAGGACGTTTTACAATTATAAACAAGGAAAGAAAATAAATAAATAAATAAAGTAAAAAGTCCACCAAGTAGGGGTCAGGATGTAATTCCAGTGGTGTAGCAGCCACAGTCCCACCAAAAGGCACATGAAAACAAGGCCCACATCTCCAGCACAGCCGCCGTGACGCCGCCAGCAACATCGCTCGAACACCACGCCATGGATCC
>JAPFFA010000027.1:15606652-15618984 GCA_026153275.1 Sciades herzbergii
ATTTATCATTTTCATTTCACTTCACAATTATGTGCTACTCTGTGTTGGTCTATCACATAAAATCTCAATAAAAAAAAACTTTTAAGTTTGTGGTTGTAAGGTGGAAAAATGTGAAAAATTCAAGGGGTATGAATACTTTTGCAAGGCACTGTAGCACTGAAAAACACTAATGCTGTGTCTCAAATGGTGCTGTGCATAATTATTTTATACCATCATGTCTATTATCCGGGTGGCACGGTGGTGTATTGGTTAGCACTGTTGCCTCACAGCAAGAAGGTTCTGGGTTCGAGCCCAGTGTCTGGTGAGGGCCTTTCTGTGTGGAGTTTGCATGTTCTCCCCGTGTCTGCGTGGGTTTCCTCTGGGTGTTCCAGTTTTCCCCACACTCCAAAGACATGCAGGTTAGGTTAATTGGTGGCTCTAAATTGACCGTAGGTGTGAATATGAAATGGTTGTTTTTCTATGTATATCAGCCCTGCGATGATCTGGCAACTTGTCCAGGGTGTACCCTGCCTCTCACCCATAGTCAGCTGGGATTGGCTCCAGCTTGCCTGTGACTCTATAGAGCAGGATAAGTGGCTACAGATAATGGATGGACGGATGGATATCTATTATCCCCTGCCCAAACAAAGTTTGGTGGTGATATAGAAACTGCTGTCCATTGGTCCGTCCGGCTGTCCATCCGGTCACATTTTCATTTCCGGGCCATATCTTTAAAACTACTGAAGATGTCTTCATGAAACTTTGTATACATATTAAGCAACATGTGAACTGGTGCCTTTTGCTATTTTGGATTTTTGAAAAAAAGTATTTTTCAAATATTTACATAAATAGGTTTTGACAGTTTCTAAGAGCAATGTTCGTTTCCAGAGCATATATCCAAACTATTCATGATACAGATTTGAAACTTGGTATACACGTTAAAAAGGTGATGTAGATGCACCTTTTCATCCTAAGAAATTTGAGAAATTTAAATTTTTCATGTTTCCATGGAAACAATTTCAGACTTAGTACCTCGGGTTAGTCTTAAGGGTAGGATTTGTTTCCGGAGCAGAACTTGAAAACTGTGTGGTATGGTCTTGAAAGTTGGTATATATGTTGATTAAGTAATGTGTATGTGCCTTTTTATACTAAGAAATGTGAGAAATTTTAATTTTTAGCTCACCCGGACCAAAGGTCTAGTGGGCTTATGCCATGCGCTGCTGAGGTCAGTGTAAAGAGGTAGGGTTGGTTTCCTGCAGCAGAATTTTAAAAATGTGACAATATCTTGAAAGTTGGTATATAGGGCGGGGGATATAGATGATTGTCTTCTTGTTCTCTTTAGTTTCATGGATATTTGTCAGTAATGACACTGAAAGCCTGAGTTTGGAGCAGCCTCCAAACATGGCCGCTCTGGACTACACTTCCCAAGAGTCACAGAGCCCCCTGTCACCAGAATTCTAATTACATCACCTGTCACCAATCTACCTGCAATCACTTAGCCTTTATATACACCCAGCTCTCACATGCAGTCAGTGCGAAATATTGTTCTGTGTCCCTGTACCTGACTTTACCGAGCCATTTTGACTTTTGCCTGACTTCCTGTTAAGATCCCCATTTATGTTTAGTTTTGGCTTTGTCTTCTCATCTTTCCTACATTGTCCTGTTTGTCAATCGGCTGACTCCACCCGTCCCTGACTACAATTCCAGTTTCCCCAATTTGGCTCATTTTGCAGTTTGCAATGCACCCAGTCTCCCCTGAGATTGCATCCGTAAGTGCCTGAATTCTGACAGGATACTTTGTAATCCATGGATGCAGCAGACTGCTATCAATGCTCAGGGGCATCTGTTAGGAGAGCACCAGCAGATGATCAGTGACCTCAACACCAGGATGTCGCAGGCCATCTTCACATGCCCCACATCTCCTGCTGGCACATCTCAGATGATTCCTCAACCTGAAAAGTCTGCAAGGGATTCCTTCTCCAGTGTTCCCTGTATATCTCCTTGCTCATAGGAGCTACTGATGAACAGATGATTACTCAATTTATCAGTCTCCTCTCTGGCAAAGCTTTACACAGTGGGCAAGCATGGTGTGGAAGTGCGGAGTCGAACACACCACTTCTTAAGACCGGTTCTTAGAGGTCTTCAAGCTAGTCTTTGACCATCAGCCTGAGAGTGTTGAAGTCGGCCAAAGTTTATTGATGATCAGACAAAGACATAGGATAGTCACGGAATATGCTCTGGATTTCTGCACATTGGCTGCTGGCAGTGGTTGGAACAAGCCAGCATTAAAAGACACATTTCACCAAGGTCTATGCCCTGAAGTGCTTAGTAAGTTAGCCTGTCGAGATGAACATCTCTCCCTTGATTCTCTTATCAACCTAGCTATCTGTCTGGATCACCTCATCAAGAACCAACCCTCATTACAAACATCTCCCACTCCCTCTCCTACTACGAGCTCTCATACATGGTTGCAACAATCAGAGAGAGCGAGAGAGAGAGAGAGAGAGAGAGAGAGAGAGAGAAGACGTGAGGGTCTCTGCTTCTACTTTGGTGAGTTCAATCATCAGATTTCTAAGTGCTCTATTTGTCCTCCGCAAGACAACCAGACCTGCCAAGTCACCAGCCCACCTAGCCCAGTGAGTTCCAAAATCAGTCACAAATCATACTCTTTTAAAAGTACCTGTGATATTGAAACTGCCAGACTCGACCCATGTCCTCACTGCATTCATAGATTCAGGGGCAGAGGCAAATTTCATCAGCAGCTCGATTATCCAGAAATTCCACCTGTCCACCGACGAACTTCAGAGACCACTCAAGTTGAAGGCCATCGACAGGGGTTCCATAGGAGATGGACTTGTTTCTATGCACACATCTCTCAATTCAGGTGGGGACTATTCATTCTGAGCGCATTTCCCTGTTCGTCACCCAAACTGCACATCATGATCTTATTCTGGGATACCCATGGCTTCAACTTCATGACCTTCTGATCTCCTGGCAACAAAGGGACATTCTTCAGTGGTCTCCAGCCTGTTTCCAGAACTGTTTGAAACTTCCTCACTAGTGCCCTCATCTACCTCTGCAGAGAGCTCTCAGCCTGACCCTCGACAACATTCCTTCTTGTTACCTCAATCTCAAAGAAGTGTTTAGTAAAGGGAAAACCTGTGGTTTGCCTCCTCACCATCCCTATGACTGTGTGATTGACCTCTTCCCAGGCACAACTCCTCCACATAATCATATTTACCCATTGTCCCTAACAGAGCAAGCCTCTATGGAAGAGTATGTGCAGGAAGCTTTGAAGCAGGAGTACATCAGACCGTCGACGTCACCAGCTTCTGTGGGCTTCTTCTTTGTTGAAAAGAAAGGAAGAGGTCTCTGGCCATGCATAGACTATCGGGGCCTAAACCTGTTAAATACCCTTATCTGCTCCCACTGGTGCCTTCAGCCCTGGAACAGCTAAGATCAACCAAGATATTTTCCAAACTAGACCTCTGTAGTGCCTATAACCTGGTCAGGATTTGAGAGGGTGATGAATGGAAAACAACTTTTAGCACCACCACTGGCCACTTTGAATATTTGGTCATGCCTTATGGCCTTTAGTGTGTGCCAAGTGTCTTCCAGTGCCTCATCAATGACGTGTTAAGGGACATGCTGGGAAGGTTTGTGATCGCCTATATTGATGACATTTTGATCTACTCCCCAGATAAGGGACATCCACCATGATCAATTCAGGTCAGCCCTCTCTCACCTGTTCCAAAATCACCTATATGTCAAGGCTGAAAAGTGTGAGTTCCATGTCACTCAGATCTTGTTCCTAGGAAATATCATGAGCTCTGAGGGGGTGAGCATGGACCAGGCTAAGGTTTCAAGGGTAATGTCATGGCCCACTCCCACATCAGTGAAAGAGTTGCAGCACTTCCTGGGATTCGCAAACTTCTATTAATGCTTCATCCGCCGTTTCAGCACTATCGCCGCCCTGCTTACAGCCTTTCTGAAA
Source organism: Sciades herzbergii (assembly GCA_026153275.1). Lineage (NCBI taxonomy): Eukaryota > Metazoa > Chordata > Actinopteri > Siluriformes > Ariidae > Sciades > Sciades herzbergii. The sequence continues at coordinate 15,610,626 of JAPFFA010000027.1, forward strand.
AATGGACCGCGTCGCCTCCACTGGAACCCTGCAGCCAAAGAAGCATTTAATCAGCTCAAAGCGGCATTCACGACAGCTCCCATCTTACAACATCTTGATCCTACCAAGCCATTCATTGTGGAGGTAGACACATCAGAAACTGGAGTAGGAGGGGTTCTCCCTCAGCATTTTTGGGGAAAAACCCAAGCTTTATCCAGTCACTTTATTTTCAAAGAAACTCACACCAACTGAAAGAAATGACATTGGTAACAGAGAGCTCTTGGCAAATCAAACTGGCCTTGGAGGAATGGAGGCACTGCTAGGAAGGCACAGCACACCCATTCACAATTCTGACTGACCATAAGAATTTAGAATATTTAAAAACAGCTAAACATCTGAAACCCCGGCAAGCCAGATGGGCCCTGTTCTTCACCCGTTTCTAGTTCACAATATCTTGTCATCCTGGCTCCAGGAACACTAAAGCTGATACCCTCTCCAGAGTCCACAATTCATCACTACACACCTCTGAACTTGAATGCAAGCCATTACATGGGATATTGACAAGGAGATCAGATGGCCACAACCCACTGATACTCCTGGGCTCTTGCATGTTCCACCCAGGCTCAGAGGCAAATTCATCACCTGGGCTCATTCTTCTCCAGCCACTGGGCATCCCAGCAGCCACCATACATATCAGCTTCTTAGGAACAAGTATTGGTGGGAGAGCATGATCTCAGACATCAACCATTTTGTCTCCTTGTGCTCTACCTGTGCCCAAGCCAAGGTACCCTGACCTCCACCTGCCAGGAAACTGTGTCCTCTCCCAGTACCCCAGTGACCTTGGTCACATATCATTATAGAATTTCTCACAGACCTACCACAATATCTGAGCAACATGGTCATTCTGGCAATCACAGACAGATTCTCCAAGGCACTCAAGCTCAGCCCACTACCTGAACTACCCACAGCCTTTGAGACTGCGGAATTGTTATTCAATCACATCTGTTATTATGGCATCCCTGAGGACATAGTGACCGGGGTCCCCAGTTCATCTCCAGACTGGTCCAGATTCATGGATAGACTGGGAGTGTTTATCCTCAGGGTATCATCCTCAATCCAACAGCCAGGTAGAGCATGCAAACCAAGAAGTGGGGTGCTTCCTCTGCATCTTCTGTATGAAGAACCAAAGGGAACGGGCATGATTTCTTCCATGGGCCACATATGCACAAAACTCAAACACTCAGCTACTCAGTTATCCCCATTCCAATGCAGACTTGGCCATCACCTTCCTCTCTTCCCATGGGATGATGCACCCACCCAGATTCCAGCAGGAGATTCATGGTTCCAGATAAGCCGGCAGGTATGGGAGGAGGTCCACCAGAGACTGAAGCAAGTAAATAGCAAGTATAGACACTACACTGACAAACACAGAAGTGATAACCCTGAGTATGCTCCAGGAGACCAATTGCGAGTCTCCACAAGGGACTTAAGAGAACCCAACACCTGCAAGAAGCTGCAAGGCCGATACATCGGCCCATACAAGGTGGTGTGAAGAATCAATGAGGTCTTGTACAGGCTTGAACTTCCACCTCACAGTAAGATGGCTCCTACATTCCATGTCTCCTGCCTAAAACCTACTATCCAAGGTCCCCTAGCCACTGATACACCCACCCAAGAGCCCCCCTCCCCAGATATCAAAGGCGAACCCATCGGTCAAGTTAACAAGATCCTCCATTCCTGCTGCAGACAAAGACAGCTTGAATACTTGGTTGACTGGGAGGGTTACAGTCCAGAAGAACACAGTTGGGTCAGCTCCAAAGATATCTTAGACCCTCTCCTTACACAGGAGTTCCACAGCGAGCACCCAGACAAGTCTGCACCAAGAACCAAGAAAAGTAATTGCTCCCAGAGGGAGCTCCTCAGGGGGTGGGGTTCTGTCAGTAACAATGCGGAAAGCCTGAGTTCGGAGCCGCCTCCAAACATGGCCACTCCGGACTACACTTCCCAAGAGTCACAGCGCCCCCCCATCACCAGAATTCTAATTACATCACCTGTCACCAATCTACCTGCAATCATTTTGCCTATATATACACTACTCCGCTCTCACACGCAATCAGTGTGAGGTATCGTTCTGTGTCCCTGTACCTGATTTTATTGAGCTGTTTTGATGTCTGTCTGACTAGGATTCCAGTTTTCTGATTTGCCTCAGTTTGCGACGCACCCATGCTCACCTGCAATTGCATCCATAAGTGCCTGCATTCTGATAATATTCCCCAAGAGAAAAAGAGGGGTCCCTTCACTAATACAAGTGATAAAACAAAATGGTTCAAAAGTACCATGTTTATGTGAATCTTGGTGAACTTAAAAATAAAAAAAGAGAATGTTTATTTCAACTGTACCCCTTATGCTGAGCTCTCTCGTGTTTTGAGAGAAGTGTTGGGTTTCATGGGATTTTTAAAATTTAAAATATTGAAAACTTGTATACAAATTGAGTTGTGTAAGAGATCTTGGGAGAGGTCTGTGGCAGCAGGGGCATGGCCAAGCAGCAGTCTGTGAATGGAGGGTGGGGTTGGGGAAGGTAAGTGGCTAAGTCATTCCACCTGCTGTCAATTAGTGCATGTGTGTGTTTGTTACAGGGTGGGAGCATAAAAGGAGAGCGAGCAGAAAAAAGGAGCTCTCTCCCTGACCACAAACCATGTGTGAGTGAGTAAGTAAGCAAGAAAGCAAGCTGAAAAGCTAAATAAAGTGATTTGTGTAATCAACTCTCACCTGCCGTGCTTCTGTGCTCCACCCACATCAGGAATTGTTACAGTGGTGCTGAAACCCGGGAGCACAGAAGGGAACCATCCCATGGAGTCCTCCCTATTCGAAGAGCTCATCCTTGCCCTTGCTACCATCCAGCAGAACTAGCATCAAGCGCTGATCACCCTCTGAGAGGAACAGGAGCAACACTTCGAAGCCTTGATGCTGGCCCAGCAGGAAGATCGCCAGGCGCTCCGGCATCTGCTCGCGTCAGCAGGGCCGTCGGCCACCGCTGACGTCACCCTCACGAAGATGGGACTGCAGGACGATCCGGAAGCGTTCCTCACTCTCTTCAAGCAAGCAGCCGAGGTGTCGGGGTGGCCACTGGAGCAGCATGCGGCGCGCCTCCTCCCGCTCCTGACTGGCGAGGCGTAGCACTGGAGGAGGTCGGCCGGCCATTTGCATTTGGCCAGCAACTCCGGGATGCCTGCCGGCGGTGGCTGAGGGCAGAAGACTGCGATGCCGACGAGATCGTCGATCTGGTGGCATTGGAACAGTTTATCTCTCGACTTCCGGAAAGAACGGCGGAATGGGTCCAGTGCCATCGCCCAGTGTGGCTGGAACGAGCCATCGAGCTGGCGGAGGACTATCTGGAGGCGGCTCTGATGGCAGGCAGACGAGGTATCTCCCCTCGCTTCTCTTCTCTCTCTCTCTTTCCCCCCTGTCTCTTGTCCCCCTCTCCACCCAGTTCCCCTGCCACGGAGGTGGTGGCTGGCTCCTCCCCAGCAGGCCCGTTGCACTCGTGGTGTCCTCCCATCTCCCTCTTCTGTGTCTGTGTTGTCTCCCCCTCAGGTGAGCGACACCCATAACACCAGTGCAGAGGGAAAGCCTGGGCCGGTGTGCTGGCGCGGCGGGGAATCGGAGCATCTCCAGAGTCAGAGCTCCGCAAGGGAGGTGGGTGCTGTAATCCGGCTCCCCGATGCATCAGAAACCGCCCCCGATTGGGCCGGAATGTATCGCGTACCAGTGAGTATTCAAGGGGATACATATCACGCTTTGGTGGATTCCGGTTGTAATCAGACCTCAATCCATCAATGCCTGGTGCAAGGTGAGGCATTGGGGGGAACACAAGTGGTGAAAGTGTTGTGTGTGCACGGGGATGTTCACCATTACCCTCTATTGTCTGTCCATATCCTATTCCGGGGACAAATGCATAGAATAAAGGCGGCAGTTAGTCCTTGTCTCACCTACTTGTTGATTTGGGGTACTGATTGGCCGGGGTTTAAAAAACTAATGGAATATTTAACACATAGCGGGTCCTGCACTAGTAGGTCACAGAAAGATCCCGGTGTGGCATTGACTGGAGAAGCTGTCACAGAACCGTCTACATCAACACTGCGTCAGAGTGAGGAGCAGCCTGCTTCTCCTCCCCCTCTTGGGGATTCCCTTGGGGATTTCCCGTTAGAGCAGTTGCGAGACGAGACTCTGCGGCATGCATTTGACCAAGTGAGAGTACTCGATGGTCAAACTCTTCAGCCAAGCGTGGCACTGACCTTCCCTTATTTTGCTATTTTTAAAGATAGATTGTACAGAGTGACGCAGGACACTGAAACTAAGGAACAAATAACCCAGTTGTTAATCCCAAAGAGCCGTAGGGAACTCGTATTCCATGCAGCTCACTTTAATCCCATGACTGGACACTTGGGGCAAGATAAAACACTAGCCTGAATAATGGCCCGGTTCTATTGGCCCGGTTCTATTATTCACGGGGATGTCTGTCGGTGGTGTGCGGCATGCTGTGAATGCCAATTAGTAAATCCCGCGGCCACTCCAAAAGTGCCTTTGCGCCCTCTTCCTCTAATCGAGACCCCATTTGAGTGAATTGGGATGGATCTCGTCAGGCCATTAGATCAGTCAGTATGGGGATATCACTTTTAGTTCTAGTGGACAATGCAATGCAATATCCGGAAGCAGTGCCTCTCTGCAATATCTTAGCACGCAGTATTGCGGAAGCACTCTTCCACTTTATCTCCCGGGTCAGGATTCTGAAAGAAATCCTGACAGACCAAGGGACTTCGTTTGTCATGTACACTGTGTGAGCTGTATGGGTTACTGGGGATTAAGTCTATCCGCACCAGTGTCTATCACCCACAAATGGATGGCTTAGTAGAGTGATTTAACCAAATACTCAAAAACATAATCCGGAAATTCGTAAGTGAAGATGCACGTAATTGGGATAAGTGGCTCGAGCCCCTGTTATTCGCAGTATGAGAGGTCCCGCAAGCCTCCACGGGGTTTTCTCCCTTTGAATTATTATATGGGCATAAGCCGAGTAGCATTGTGGACGTGCTACAGGAAAATTGGGAGGAGGGACCTTCACCTAGTAAAAATGAAATCCAGTACGTTCTTGACCTGCGCACAAAACTCCACACCTTCACGCACCTAACCCAGGAGAATTTGTGGCAGGCACAAGAACGTCAAAGCCGGCTGTATGACAAGGGCGCGTGCCTTAGAGGGTTCACGCCAGGAGACAAAGTGCTCGTATTATTGCCCACGTCGAGTTCTAAATTAGTTGCCAAGTGGCAAGGGCCCTTTGAGGTCACACGGCGATTCAGGGACGTCGACTATGAGGTGAGGCGAACGGATAGGGGCGGGGCACTGCAAACCTACCACCTCAACTTTTTTAAATGCTGGAATGAGGGGGCCCCCATGGCGTTGGCGTCGGTAATCCCGGAGAAGGCAGAGCTGGGGCCGGAGGTGAAAAAGAAAATCTTGGACCACTCCGGTCCCTTGTGGAGACCACCTCTCACCGGCCCAACTCACGGAGGTAGCCAAGTTGCCAAAGGAATTTTCCGACATGTTCTCGCCCCTTCCTGGTTGTACCCAGCTCATAGAACACTACATCAAAACGCCCCCGGGGGTGGTAGTGTGTAGCTGCCTTTACCGCTTGCCTGAACACAAGAAAAAGGCGGTTCGGGACGAACTCAAGGCCATGCTCGAAATGGGCATAATTGAGGAGTCCCACAGTGACTGGAGCAGTCCAGTGGTCCTGGTTCCCAAGACCGACAGGTCGGTCCGGTTATGTGTGGTCTATAGAAAGGTCAACGCGGTGTCTAAATTTGACGCATATCCAATGCCTCACATTGATGAGTTGCTTGATCGGTTAGGCGCTGCTCTCTTTTATTCAACACCTGGATCTAACAAAGGAATATTGGCAGATCCCCTTGACTCCTCTATCCCGAGAGAGAACGGTCTTTTCCACACCGTTTGGTTTACGCCAATTTGTCACGCTCCCTTTTGGGTTGTTTGGGGTGCCCGCTATGTTCCAGCTGCTTATGGACAGGGCCCTCCGCCCTCACGCTGCCTACCCAAATGACATAATCTACAGTCATGATTGACCGTGGCACTTGGAACACCTAAGGGCTGCTCTAAAGTCGCTGAGGTGAGCGGGCCTCACAGCTAACCCGAAAAAAAGTGTGCGATTGGGTGGGTGGAAGTATAGTATCTGGGGTTCCACTTGGGTCATGGGCAGGTGCGTCCCCAAATTAACATGACTGCAGCAATTGCAGCCTGCCCAAGACCAAAAATGAGGTGAGATGGTTCTTGGGGCTGGCTGGCTATTATCATAGGTTCTTACCTAATTATTCGGACATCACCAGCCCACTAACCGATCTCACTAAAAAAGGGGCTCCAGATAAGGTCCAGTGGACGGAACAGTGCCAACAGGCCTTCTCTGAGGTAAAAGCTGCACTGTGTGGGGGGCCACTTTTACACTCCCCGACTTCTCTCTCCCCTTTATTTTGCAGACTGATGCATTGGACAGAGGGCTGGGGGCCTTTTTTTTCCCCCAAGAGGTGGAGGGCAAGGAGTGCCCCGTGCTGTACATCAGCCGGAAACTGTTGATGCGCAAAAGCAAGTACAGCACAATCGGGAAGGCGTGCCTCGCCATCAAGTGGGAGGTCCTCACCCTCCGATACTACCTGCTGGGGCGCCCTTTCACTCTCTGTTCAGACCACACGCCCCTCCAGGGGCTCCACCGCATGAAGGATGCCAATGCATGGATCACCCATTGGTATCTCACCCTCCAGCCATTTAAGTTCGAGGTGATCCACAGGCTGGGGGTACAGATGGTGGTGGCAGACTTCCTGTCCCGTCGGGGGGAGTCAGCTTCAGGCCAGACAGCTCTCCGGCCTGAGTTGGGCGGTGGGGGTATGTGGCAGCGGGGGCATGGCCAAGCAGCAGTCTGTGAATGGAGAGGGCGGGGTTGGGGAAGGTAAGTTGCTAAGTCATTCCACCTGCTGTCAATTAATGTGTGTGTTTGTTACAGGGTGGGAGCATAAAAGGAGAGAGAGCAGAGAAAAGGAGCTCTCTCCCTGACCACAACGCATGTGTGAGTGAGTGAGCAAGCAAGCTGAAAAGCTAAATATAGTGATTTGTGTAATCATCAACTCTCGCCTGCCATGCTTCTGTGCTCCACCCACATCAGGAATTGTTACAAGGTCTTACTGGCAAGGGTGTGACCATTTTGGTTTGATCAGTAGTTATCGTAATAATCTCAGTTATATGAAAATTTACTTTCAGATAAGATAAAGAAAAATGCTTTCAGGTCAGAGATACAGAATAACGCTTAATGAGGAAAAGTTGCACCCTGCCACCCTGAAAAAAAAAAAAACATCATGAAAATTGACAGAGTTATAAGTGATTGAAAAAAGTCCTATTTTTCATGGATCATTCTGGATCAGTCATCCGAATCACCACCAAAAGTCATAGCAACGTAATTCAGCCCAGAGGTATTCTTTATGTGAAATTTGGTGATGATTGGTTGAAAAGTGAGGGAGAAATAGTGTCCTAAAAAACATTAGGATGGCTAATAAAGTAGAAAGATCCTGAGTGACAGTAACAATTTGCACCAGCGCTGCTAGTGCAAATTAATAAACTAAACATTATTGGATTACACTACGGTACCAGCCAAAAGTTTAGCTGCACTTACTCATTATGATATCATGTAAACAATATATACAGTACTGTTAAAGTCTTCAGCACCTTCATTTTTTAGTAGAAACTTTGTTATAGACTTTTATTTTATGACTTCTGGATTAGGGTGGCCTGGTGGTGTAGTGGTTAGCACTGTCGCCTCACAGCAAGAAGATCCTGGGTGCGAGCCCAGTGGCTGATGAGGGCCTTTCTGTGTGGAGTTTGCATGTTCTCCCCATGTCCGCATGGGTTTCCTCTGGGTGCTGCAGTTTCCCCCACAGTCCAAAGGCATGCAGGTTAGGCTAATTGATGGCTCTAAGTTGACCGTATGGTTGTCTGTGTCAGCCCTGCGATGACCCAGCAATTTGTCCGGGGTGTACCCCGCCTCTTACTCATAGTTGGCTGGAATGGGCTCCAGCTTGCCTGTGACCCTGTAGGACAGGATAAGCGGTTACAGATAATAGATAGATGGACTTCTGGATTATCAAGTCAGTAAAACATTTTAGAATTCCAATCAATAGTTTTCCAGCAGGCGGCATGGTGGTGTAGTGGTTAGCGCTGTTGCTTCACAGCAAGAAGGTCTGGGCTCGAGCCCCGTGGCCGGCGAGGGCCTTTCTGTGCGGAGTTTGCATGTTCTCCCCGTGTCCACGTGGGTTTCCTCCGG
>JAPFFA010000027.1:15700573-15711748 GCA_026153275.1 Sciades herzbergii
TAATTATAACACACACACACACACACACACACACACACACACACACACACACACACACACACACACACACACACGGGGCTGCAAAGTACAGCCCCCCCGTATATACTGTGTCACACACAGTGCCCTTTTGCTCCCCATTCCATGATGTCTGAATGTGTAAGAAGAACTCTCAGGATAAGAGTAGCCTTAGGAGAAAGAAGTTATGACTTTTGAGCATTGCACTAAACACGCTTTAAAGACGAGAGTCACCGTCACTGTTAATCACCATGAGTAAACCCTGTTAACAGATGATACCCTTGAGGAAGGCTGACTCAACTCTGCTACACAAACACGAACATTTACTCCCATTTCTGAGGTTACAGTACCTATAACTGTCAGACTGCTTTTTAAAAAGCTTCAGCTTAAAGATAAGGACCTTCTGGTCCAACCTAAAGGCATTTAAAGTCTGGCAAGTGAAAAAACAAGCCATGAGCCTTTGATTTGAAGGAACTGAGGCCGTAGTATAGTCAGAATAAGATGAAATTCAGAACAATACAAGGAAGGAAGCCCATACCAGCATTTACTAACACTCTATGCAAAGGCTGAAAACAAACAGTACAGCTACTGCTTACATTATATACAGTATGTATATACAATACACATAAAAATATTTATTTAATGCAGAAATGGTATGAACATGTTAGAAGAAAGGTATTTAAATGGATATATAATGCACTTATACCATTCTATAGACATCCTTTATGGGAAAAGATACTAATATATATAGTACTATGAAGCCTTAAAGTAACAAGATGATGCAGAGCTTTTCAATCTTACCTTAAGAATTTATAGAACCTAAAGTACAGTTAAATATAAAATGTCATGAGAAATGAGGGTAGGTGAGGGTGTGTAACTATTTCCTTAATTCCCTCAATTTCCAGAAAAGTTGGGATATTTTCCAAAATGCAATAAAAACAAAAATCTGCAATTTGTTAATTCTTGTGAACCTTTATTTAACTGACTAAAGTACAAAGAAAATATTTTCAATAGTTTCCCTGACCAACTTAATTGTATTTGTAAATATAAACAAAGTTAGAATTTTATGCCTGCAACACACTCAAAAAAGGTTGGGACAGCGGCATTATTCCCATTGTGTTACATCATCTTTCCGTTTTAATCGTATGGGAACTGAGGATACTAATTGTTGCAGTTTTGCAATTGGAATTTTTGTCCATTCTTGCTTGATACAAGACTTCAGCTGCGCAACTGGGACTTCCCAGGAAGAGACATTGCCTTGATGAATATGTCTCTCTAAAATCCCAATATATTCCCCAATATATCAATGGTACCTTCATACACATGCAACTCACCCATGCTGTGGGCACTGATGCACCGCCATGCCATCACAGATGCTGGCTTTTACACCTTTCTCTGACAACAAACTGGATGTTGTGTTCATCTTTGGCACTGAGAACTTGACATCCGGTTTTCCCGGAAACAAGCTGAAATATGGACTCATCTGATCACAGCACACATTTCCACTGTCTTTTGATCCATCTGAGTTCAGGCCCAGAGAGACTGGTGGCATTTCTGCATAGAATTGATGAATGGCTTCCTCCTTGCATAATACAGTTTCAGGTTACATTTCTGGATGCAGAAGCAGATTCTGTTACGTGACAATGGTTTTCCAAAGTATTCTCGAGCCCGTGTGGCTATATTTGTCACATTAGCATGACGATTTCTTAGGCAGTGCCACCTGAGTGCCACACACATTCAACAGTGGTTTCAGACCTTGCCTTTATGCATGGAAATATCTCCAAATTCCCTGAATCTTTTCACAATATTATGTACTGTAGATCTTGAAACACCCAAAATCGTGTTGAGAAATGTTCTTTTTGAATTCATGAACAATTCTCTTACAAATTTTGGCACAAAGGAGTGAGCCACGACCCTTGCTTGCAAAGAGCGAGCCTTTGGTGCTGCTCCTTTTATACCCAATCATGTTACTCATTAACCTGCTTATTGTGGAATCTTCCAAAATGATGTTACTTGAATATCCTATAAACTTTTCAGTCTTATTTTGTCTCTGTCCCAACTTCTTTTGAGTGTGTTGTACGCATCAAATTCTAACTTCGTTTATATTCACAAAATACAATTAAGTTGGTGAGGAAAACTATTGAAAATATTTTCTTTGTACTTTTGTCAGTTAAATAAAGGTTCACATGAATTAACACATCCCAGATTTCTGTTTTTATTTCATTTTGGAAAATATCCCAACATTTCTTGGGATGTTTGTTGACACTGTGAGCTGGTTATCCATCCATCTATTACCAATAACCGCTTATCCTGTGCAGGGTCTCAGGCAAGCTGGAGCCTATCCCAGCTGACTATGGATGATAGGCAGGGTACACCCTGGATAAGTCGCCAGGTCATCGCAGGGCTGACTCATAGAGACAAACAACTATTCACACTTGCATTCACACCTACAGTCAATTTAGAGCCACCAATTAGCCTAACCTGCATGTCTCTGGACTGTGGGGGAAACCGGAGCACCTGGAGGAAACCCACACAGACAGAGGGAGAACATGCAAACTCCACACAGAAAGGCCCCCATCAGCCCCTGGGCTCGAACCCAGAACCTTTTTGCTGTGGGGCAACAGTGCTAACCACTACACTACCGTGCTGCCCCGAGCTGATTATGAATTCTTCTATTAATCCACAGTAACATTTCTATAAATGTAATGTGCACTTAAAACAAAATGAGTGGGGCTTTTCTTTCCATCAGGTTTAAACTGACATTTGTGGAAACTAAGCTGAAAGCTAGCTGGTTTCAATTTTCAGCTCAGTTATTGTGCCTTTGGGAATGAACCTTCTAATAAACTGTGCTGTCAGGTTGGAGAATTACAGGGTTCTGGATGAAGTACAACTCTAGGATAAGTAAGTTCAAAGCTTGCAGGCCAATAGGTCTTGATTCAAGCCCTGGAGGATCTCTACTATCTGATTTCCCTGCCTCAGCACAGCTGAGCCTCATGAAAGGCTGATAATTAGCTGATGAGTTGAGCAGGCTTGTTAGAACAGAAATAAATAAATAAATAAATTGGGCAATGCATAAAATTCTAAGCACTGATTGAGAACCACAGCACTGATGAATAAAAACAGTATGAAATTTCATTCCCTTAAATGTTAGTCATGTGTAAATGAAATGTCATGCTAATAACTCCATTTTGGCTAATGGAATTATTGTCAAGATATGTTTCACTTGTATGTGGAGTAATGTGTCAGTTTGAACTTTACGCAGTTCACATGTCATGTAATCACACACCATATCAAATGAATAGCACATGGCAGAAATTATGATTTCAGGGAATCCATGGTTTAGCCTGACCCTCACCCTCATATTTATTCAGCATGCAATGACAAATTTGACTGAAAGAAAAGGTGACCCAACCATGTTATTATAACTCTCAGTATAAAGCATTAAAGATTCTAACCGTGGTTGCTGAGCAGATTTGTGAGACCCTCCTCCAATAAGGGGTCGATGGGGGAGTCTCTGCCTGCCTCCCAGTCCACATCTCCAGGTTCACTTTCCCCGTGCCCGCTGTCTTTAGTACTCAGCCAATCAGCATCTTGTGCACCAGACCTTGAGTCCAGTTAAACAAAAGTAATCAATCATCATCTGACACATTGATAAATGTTTGCTCAGAGCTCAAATTATAGAAAGATTTCAGGGGTAGTGGTGAGTTCTTTTGCACCATTTCAACTTTTGCACGACAAATGTTTTTCATTTGGTCATCCTCAGTTATATAAAATGACAAAAAAAAAACATCTGCCATCTTAATTTTCATCCCCTTTTCAATTTTCTGTTGTTGTGAGGTATGTTGTGATTGGCAAGAATGAAGTTCTATTCGAGCCTGGCTTTGTTGCGCTTTCTGAGTATCCTGGATTTTTTTCTCTGAATAGCTTGACCTGAATTTTTCTTCAGTAAAACTGTTGAATTGTTTTAACCTGATTATTTTCTACCTGAATTCTTTTCCAACAGTTTAATTTTTTAATGTGTATTTTTACTAACTGTTTTTTTTTAGCCTACAATTTTCAAAAACATAAAATTTTACTTTTTTCAAGCACTGAAAGTATAAACTTTTTCCTCAAAGGATTACAAATTCAGATTCAGGTTCTGTTGGCTTGACTTAAGATGTCCATCTCTTTCATCCATGCGAAATTGAAAAAAAATATATTTTAACCAGTGGTAGATGTTAGCAGTGAATAATATATAAAATTTGCATTTATAATCCTGATGAAATGTCTTAATATTTAATTATACTATATTCCCAATCTTCTTCTTTTGGCTGCTCCCGTTAGGCATCACCACAGCAAATTATCATGATCCGCATATTTGATTTGGCATAGGTTTTTTTCTTTTTACACTGGTTGCCTTTCCTGACGCAACCCTCCCCAATCTATCCAGGCTTGGGACCGGCACTAAGTATGCACTGGTTTGTTCAACAACAGTGGCTGGGTATTTTTATCTAATCAGCATGTCTTTGAAGTGTGGGAGAAAACCAGAGCACTCGGAGGAAACCCACGCAGACAGCACGCAAACTCCACACAAAAAGGCCCCTTTCACCCCTGAGATTTGAACCACGAACCTTCATGCTGTGAGGAAACTATGCTAACTACTGCACCACCATGCCACCCTCATATTACACTATATCCCAATAATTAGTATATTACATTAGTAGGTTGGCTCGCTAGCTGTCTTTCTGCACCTGCCAAGATAATATAACTTCAGTTTTCTTCTCCTTGTGAAAATGGTTTTAAAGTTTTTCAGAGCAATTCATGAGAAATATCTTGCAAATCTAGCCAAAAGTAAGTACCCCAACCCCCTTTCTCAGTTAAATGCATTATTATCCCCTGACATCTTTTCACAAATGGACCCCTGAGCAAAACTCATGTGTAAGAGGACACGCGAATGCTGATGTCCTGATGGGCACTCATTAATTAATATACGCTGAATGTATATCAAATTATTTGTACACAATGATATTATTTCATGTTTAAAAATATAAAAAGGCACAGTAGAGAAGCACAGTGGTTTGAGAGACTGTCAATATTTAAGACACAATACAGAACAAAACTCTGAAGGTTAGACAGTACAGTCAAAGGTGAAGGTTCCTTCATTAGTAACATAGATTAAGATTAAAGTTTAAGAGCACAACATAACCCCCCCACCCACCCACACATTTAGCACAAAGAATAGCCCACACATACACTGGGCATATGAAAGAATATGTAATCCGACACTTTTTGAATTGTCAGCACACCATAGATAAAAATGAAGCCATCATATTTTTGATATTAAAGTTTTAAACGTAATCCTAAAATAAAAATTATCTGCATGCTAAGATGTGATCCATAGTGCTTAAGTCTTAAATCAAGTGTCATCAGTGCCTTTCTTGTTGTTCTCCTGAATTGAACGTAACTATTGTATAAATATATAAGCACTTATTATGATTGTTTGGCTCTTGGTCTGGTCAAGTCCTGCCTGCCAAATTTCCTTTTTGAAATAACATTTACTAGATTCACTGTAATGGAGTCAAATAAAAGCCATAAACTGGCTGGAGGATGAATGGTGAGGTGATTGTATCTTTTACTGACACTGACGTGTTAGTCATATGAGTGAGACATATACTGTGTCCTGCTCAAGCATGCTTTATGTATCACCTGGTGCCAAGGTGGCTATTGAGGGCTATGAGACACCATTTTCTGGTATTCACTGTGTGGCACTTTGTTTATGAGTCAACCATTTGCTCCAGTGTTCCTCACATTTGCATGCTTCACAAAAATTAAAATGTCTATGCTGTCTTTTTTGGACATGTATGCTTCTATTTTTCATTGCAAATATTATAATCAATAGAGAAAAACATAGTAAACAGAAATCAGAGGGCTTACCGGCCACCTCTGTGGGAATATTTGTTGCCACGGAAATTTGGTCGAGGTTGAAACTGGCCCTGATGCAGCAGAGACAACAGCTGGGACACCTGCTGTGGAAGAAGAAGAATGATCTCTTACTATTACATTTTACACATTTCAGCAAAACCTGATTAATATTTCTTTGTTAGGGGGCGGATGCAGCCTGAGATGAAGAAGGGAAAGGAAACACCAGGTTATTGAGCAAGAAAAAAAGTCAGATGGAGGGCAGAGAGCGTTGAGGCTGGGTAAGTGAGACAGGAAGCCATTCCTACGTAGGGCCTATTCTTCTTCAAGCTGCATCCTGCCAGGATACACCTTAGGAACCCAGCCTTTGCCACAGGGTCATAGACCCCGCAATGTTTCAGCTCCATTTCCTCTACTTAAATCTCGCCTTAAGTCAAAGTTCCAGTTAGGCCAAGTAGACAAAGGAGGGTGAATAGAGAGGTAAAGATAGATAGGGGTGGGGGATCTTGCTTTGCTATTCATATAAGGGTTCGAACACACCCTCAGCCCTTTTGTTCTGCTAAATGTACAAGATGTATCTGGATGAACATAGGTCCAGAGAATGCAATACACATTATTTTACCAATTGTTTTGACATAAGTATTAAGAGTTTTTTTTTCTTTTCTTATAGATGCCAAGTGAAAATGGTCAAGTTTTACTAACTTCCCAAGCCCAGTGTTTTGTACATCAAAGGCAGGACTGTATTACTGTATGTGCAGATATTATATTAGTCAGACATACAGTATCTGGGTTCAGCAGACAGACCTTGAGTTAATCTGTGTTTTTCTTTAATTCAAAAAGTTTGTCATGTGATATTGAAAGTTGTTAAATTTCTCCTGAGGCACAATGGTGTGGGTTACAGTGTCTGAGACATGCCTGAATAAATTCAATGCCTTAATACCAATATCATCTGTCAGCTGTCCCCTCAGGCCACCAAGACATGCACCCCCATTTATAGAGACAGCTCATTTGTGTGACAAAACACATAAAGCATCTCTTATAATTTTGATATCTATGAAAGTTTAAAAAAATCAAAATATAAGCAATACCAAAAGGTTTTCTTATAACTTAAGTATGTTATCTTTTTATATCACTCTCTTACCTGAACCTCAGGTGAAGCTGAAGACAGCTGAAGTGAGTTTTCTCCGAGAGCAGCCATGGATAAGCGCATCAAATTTCTTAGTATTTGTCTATGGTCTTGTTCCTCAAGCCTTCCATTTTTTTCTGAGTTTTTTGTCCTCCTTAAAGTGGCCTGTGTGAAAGGACTAGAAGCTACAGCTTGGGAATCAGTCTGTGTATTTACTTCTTCAGGCTTGTGGCGTCTCAGAGTGTTGGTCTGTGAATGCAAGGATGAGGAGGAAGAAAGGTTTCGTGTCTTGCGCAGGGTTCGGTAGGGTGTTGTAGGGCTATGTGGGCATTCTATGCTCCCAGGTTTCCTGAGTGTCTTGCTCTGTGTGAATGGAAGGGTACCATTATTTTCAGCATAAGCTTGAGTTTGTACCAGGTGAGCAAGTGTTGGTGAAAAACTGAGTTGGCCTTCTGGGTGAGGTTCTTCTGGCAGAGGAGAACCAGATGAAAGTGGTTGGGACTCCTCTTCAGGTGGGTCATCTTTTCGACCCCTTAGGACAGGAACCAGCTGTATATCTGTTTTCTGAATGTGTTTCTGTGGTCTGCGAGGGTGACTAGTATAAGTAGATTCAGCTTGTCTGCAGTTGTAAGCACGAGTGTCTCGTTTTTCTGGGCGACAGAATGTGGTGACCAAAGCAACAGCTAGCAACAAAAGCAAGCAGGTTCCCCCAATGCAGATAGCTAAAAGCATTGTGAAGCTGAACTGGGCCTGTTGTCCAGGAGCAGAGTTCTTAAGGTGGTCACGAAGATTGATGAATGTTACCTCCAGTGTTGTCTGTGTGACAAGTGGGGGTGTTCCCATGTCTGACACTGCAATAACCACTTTAAAAGTTTTGCCAATCAATTCTGTAGCATTGGTAGTGTTCACATATAACTGACCTGTGGTTTCATCTAACTGGAACAGCCTGGAGGGGTTCCCTTGTATTATTTTAAATTGGAGTTTTCCATTGAGACTAGAGTCAGAGTCACTTGCTAATATGGTTGTGGCCAAAAACCCTTCATGCCTGTATTGAGAAGAATGATTGCTCAATGGATGCAGGGTTCCATGAACTTTGTCCTTAAGTTCTGTCACAATCTCCCCTTTTTCTGCATTAACTGGAACACTCACTACTGCAATACCCTTCTTGGGATGTGGTTCTCTAATGATGGGATAGTTGTCATTAACATCCTCAATCATAATAAGCACAGTAGCACTGCTGGTCATTGGAGGGTAGCCATGATCCACTGCTTCCACAATAAAGGAGTATGTTGGTGATTCCTCATAGTCTAATGACTGTTCAGCAATAACAACCCCACTGGTTGGGTGGACTGAGAAGGAAGCAGTTGGTGTGCCAAGTTCATTTGACTCTCTAATTGAGTATGATACCCGTCCACTAAGGTCCAAGTCAATATCATGGGCTTCCAAAGTCAAGATATGATATCCAAGTGCGTTATTCTCATTGAAAACACCAGTGTAAAGAGTGTTGGAAAATACTGGTGCATTGTCATTTTCATCCAAGACATGGACAGTCAGATGCTTGACACAAGACAGAGAAGGAACACCACTGTCCTGAGCAAGAAGAGTAATATTATACTCCATTTGTCGCTCCCGATCTAAGCTTCCATTAGTAACAATTATGTAGTTGTCTCCATGCATTTGTTTGAGACGGAATGGGCCTGATCCTTGCTGCATCTGGACTTGTACTTCCCCATTTGGACCTGAATCAGCATCAGAAACTATGACAAGAGCCAGAAAGGTCTCATTTGATGCCCCTTCTGACACAGTTGCTGCAGGGGAATCTGCAGGAGTCCATGTAATGTGTATCCGAGGTGCATTGTCATTGACATCTTGAACTCTTACTTGCATCTTGCAGTGGGATGGGATAGCATTGTGACCACGATCCTTTGCTTGTATGTCTACCTCATAGGAACTTTTTTCCTCAAAGTCTAAGAGACCTTTTAAAACTACAGCACCAGTTTGAGGATCAACACTAAAAAGTCTCTGCACATCTAATGGGGCATGTTTACTGATTGAGTAGACAACCTCACCATTAGCACCCTGGTCAGGATCTGTAGCATGAAGGTTGATAACTACTGTGCCTTGTACTGTGTCTTCAGGAAGATCAATTATTGGAGCATTCTCCTCAAACATAGGACTGTTGTCATTGGAGTCCAAGACTATGACTTTGACTTTGGTGCTGCCAGACCTAGGTGGGTTCCCTTTATCCCAAGCCAATAATGTTAATTCAAAGGATGATTCCATCTCCCGGTCCAGTTCTTTAATAACCACCAATTCTGGCTGTTTGGCACCTCCAGAGGGACGGACATCCAGAGCAAAGTGATGGTTTGGAGAAAGAGAGTAGGTCTGCAGGCCATTGGAACCAGCATCTCGATCCTCAGCACGGTCCAATGGGATACGCATCCTCAGACCTACAGTTTCTGAGATCTCCACCTCCTGTATTGGGTTAGGGAAGATAGGACTGTGGTCATTCAGGTCCATCACCTCCACTCTAACACGCAGGAAATGCACCGCTCCACCTTTCCTATAGAGAACACTAAAGGCCAGTTCACACTGGTCAGCTCCACGACACAACTCCTCCCGGTCCAGGTGGCCCAGTGTTGACACCACCCCATCTCTTTTGGCCACTGTGAATGGTAGAGTCTGACCATGTTCCACAATCCGGAAGTCCTCCAGTGATCCAGTCTCTCCTTTCTGACGTAGGTTGTCCAACAGGCGGCCCACCCTTGTGCCTGCTGGCTGTTCCTCCCAGACGTTATAGTGGATAATGATGGGAGCAGTGTCGAGATGCTGACATTCACAGAAAATTAAACCGGCCACAAACAGAAGCCAAAGCTGGAGCATGTCTGTGTGAGAGCTTGTAATTGCTAGTCCTTAGATGAACATTCCAAAAAATACTCTAAAATTCAGCTTAACAACACCTATAAGCCACTGTCAACTGTATGCTGTACACTTTCACACAGTATGTGTTCTCTATCTTGAACTAGTTCTCTAGGTCTCAAGCTACCACACTACCTCTACAAAGACAGAAAAATAAATTATTCAATTAAATCTAACATAAGTTCAAAATTATTTAGAATTTAAAATAAATGATCAATTCTTGCATCTCTGATCATTATGAACAGCAAGTGTGAAATTACTATCCAGAATTGAGTTCAAATCATTCAAAAATTAATAAATCAGTTTCTTCTCTATTTCTATCATACTTTAAAAGAAATGAATAATTGCTAAAAAGAAATGTACTGTTCAAGTATTCTTTCAATGTCTACATGAAAAATTCAGAGACGGTCCATTAGATTTACCAAAAAAAACCCACCATCAGCTATCTAATAACTTTTCTCTGTCAAGCAGCACTATTCAAAAGCATTACTCACTCACACACAGGTCCTGATGCCATGCTTCACAAACTTTGCTCAGTGTGGAAGTGTGGAACTCAGAGGCTGGTATGTTAATTTGAGGGGGTATCCAGTGGGCCAATCAAAAGAGATCAGAGCAAAAACTCCACCCCTTAAGGAAAATGTGCGTCCTGCAATGTGATTTTAAAGTAATATGATCCCAGTTCTCTTGTTCACTGCCTGCAGCTCTTCATGCCTTCTCTCCTTTTTGTCCCTGTCTACATAAACACATTAAGATCAGGCATCTACGGCTCCTGTCATCAGTAATTAGAGCAGCGCTCAAAGTAGAACCGAGAGAGATTCCTGAGAACTGTAACCGGATCCTGCCGCAAACTTTTATCCACTATGAGTACTGGTGCTATCTCAAACATAGATAACTAGCACTATCCACAAGGGTAACTGGTGACATCCTAATCTCAGATTTCCACAGAAATGTGAGATGTGTTTGTGCTAAAGAAGGATCATCTCACCTAAACTGTAGTGAGATTGAGTTAAATAATTACAAGCAAGGTTTAACTTCAGGTAAAGATTTAAAACCATTTAATAATTTAACTGCCTAAAAACAAACAAACAAACAAACATACATACATACATACATACATACATACAGTGGTGCTTGAAAGTCTGTGAACCCTTTAGAATTTTCTATATTTCTGCATAAATATGACCTAAAACATCATCAGATTTCACACAAGTCCTAAA
>JAPFFA010000027.1:16205178-16218295 GCA_026153275.1 Sciades herzbergii
GCTCCAGCTTGCCTGCAACCCTGTAGAACAGGATAAAGCGGCTAGAGATAATGAGATGAGATGAGATGAGATGAGATAAATGTCATCACTTCCAGTCTGCAATGTCATTTCGACATCATTCAACTTTATACCATTTGCATGAAAGTTTTGCCAGATGTTTCCCATCAAGGAGACAAAAGGTGAGAAGAGTGAAAAGAGTTCGGAAAGTAACAAAACGTGTTAAAACAGAGCCATCATCTTTTTACACTGGCAGAGAGATGATGAGCATATTAATCTAATGTAAACTAATCTTTACAGCCAGTTTTAAATAACAGTTACAGTCAAAACTCTTATTCGCAAAAGTGCACGTTCACATCTCCTCCAAAGCCTAATCATCCATGCCAATAGGCCTGCGAAGCATTTAATAATGCAGGAGTATGACCACTGGGGTCAAGCTTGTGTTTAAAGACATTGAGTTTTGAACTCAATAACCACCCCTTGGGTGAGGAAATGCATGTATTTACTGCAATTTCCCTGAACGCACGTCCTTGTGTTTTTCTAGTCCCGGAGTTTCTTGCTGTTGTGTTTGCTTCCAGTTTTGACCTCTGGCTGCTTGTGTGATCTGAAATATGCCTTCATTAACCCTGTGATTTGACCTGCTACAGAATATGGTTAGTGGAAAAGGACAACAAATTCCACCAATTAGCTGTGAAACAGAAGCAGAACAATCTCTGCAACTCTCAGGTCACTCTTGTTCACGCTTACCTTTCCTCTTGCTCAATCTCATTCCTTTAATTTCCGCTGCACTCTTTTTGCAGGCTGCTTCTCTGCGATAACTCTCCCGTTAGGATTCTCCTTTCATACATGAAGCAAGATTAATTAACAGTTATTCCACAAAATCGAGTCTTACATGAGCTGATAGCCTACAAGCCGCGTAGCACCGAGTTGGCTATAAGCCATGTACGACAAGATTGAGTGGAATAACTGTTTTATCCTTTCCACATTCACTGGATTTTGAGAAACAGAGCATTTTTATTTTTAGCAAATTTGATAAATAAAAATTTTATACAAAACGTCCCACAAAATTATTTCTGCTTCGAATGTAAACAAACCGGCGAAATGACAGTAGTGATTTGTGAAAAATGCTATAATAATAATTCTTGAAAAATAAAAAAAGATACATTCTTACCATCAAATACTTTTATTCCATGTTTTGTTGCTTTTTTGTATTTTTGGGGCTTTGTTTTCAAGTAGTTTTTATTTCATCCTCGGTTGGTTCAGCAACACGCTCCTCCATTTTGTTTTTCTCTACTCACGGTATATGAGCTGATACCCTAGTAGTTGAGTAGCCAATCAGAGCGCACGATTGCTCATATCCAGTGAATGTGGATAGAATAATGCTGATTACTTATCTCAGGCAGGCTGCTGATTAATGTGTCATCATTAATAATACTTAATATATATAAAGACCCATGTTTTGAATTTTGCCTCTCGTCCATGCTTCCATGTTGTTTTGTTCTGAGTAAATATCGTGTGCTTTTGTTTCTGTCCTGTCTCTGCTCCAGCCTCTCACTAGCTATGTTTACATGCACACATTTTTTACATTCGGAACAAATTCATTCCGAACATACTGTTTACATGAAAGTAATCGGAGAGATGTGCATGTTTACGTGTCCCAGGCGTACAGTCAGAATAGAATTTCTGGCACACATATAATCTTTCATAGCTGCTATTTTCCCACTCTGTTTCTCTCATCTATCAAATGTCACTGCGCAAAGGTGTACTGAACATGTGTAGAAGGCAATCCGATAGTGTGGTTACATGGCTAATCTATACTACTAAAGGAAGGCTGTCTGTCTCTCTGTCTGTTCACCTACGCAAATTGACACGGCTGGACGTACATACTCCACACTTTGCACATGCGTCGGTGACACCCCAGAGGGGCTCAACCCAACATTTTAAATTTTCTAGAACATGGGATTAGTGCTAATCTAACACACTATTCATTTTCCATAGGCTACATGCTCGCACTAACACAGTGCGCGCAGCCTCGGCGGGGAATCCCCTCCCCGACTTGCCTGAGAGTTTCAATTGTACGGGACCTCGCAATCAGCACTCCTTGCTGGAGACTTCTGCTACGGCTGATTCTACGTCACCGAGGAGACGCAAGGAGTGATTTACGTCATTTTGACAGAACACAGTGAAAATATATATATATCACGTGTTCACTCAACTCTCCACTGGGCCTTCTAGACCCGTGTTATACAAAGGTACCATTCAGAGGAAATCAGGTTCATGGGCAACAACTACTAGTATTTTCCTATGAAACAGATTATCAGAGTTCTACACAACCTCTTTCAATCCGATTAAATTCTCAATTCAGAATGGGGTATTTCATTTCGATTGATCTGTTTACATATAAGACTTTCTTTACGATCAGGCTTGAATCCGATCTTTAACAGATTATTAGGGTCCACGTAAACTTGGCAAATAATATGTCCATTTTATCTTGCATCTCTAGCATTAAATCAGAGTCTTGTTTCCTACTTCCACAAATTCATGGTTTTGACCCTGTTTTCCTGTTTCATGGTAATGCATTATGCTATGCTCTGAGGCCCGCTTGAAACATTGAGGTTGATACTTGGATTCCTCTAAATAAAACACATCTCTAACCACACGTTACACCCTGAACGTCCAATTTATTATATTATTGGCAGAAAGAACAGGAAGCAAATACAATTTAAAAGCAACAAATACAAATCAGCTGGAAATAAATGTGGAACTGTATTACCTTCATAAGCCTTAAATCCATGGTAAAGAAATTACTCTTTGCAATCTTGCTATGCATCTTCCGTTAGGCTTAGCTAATAGTAGGAAAAAGTAAGAGCATTGTTTGTTGATTTGTTCACTGCATACTAAAGCATATAAACACACAAATACAGATCTACCATTTTTCATTGAATACAATTTTACTGAAGGCTGGAATTCTGCTGCAGCTATTAACTTGATATCATCCGATCAAACAAAGGAGCAAAGAAAATCCATGCAATTCTTCAAGGTTGGATGTAAACACATAGCACTGTGACCAGTACAGTCATCTCTCATCTCAAGTGGAAAGGAAAATTGCTGAGAACTAAAACCAAAAATTTCCATCAGCTCCTGTATGGAACAGTTCTTGCTTTTGCATGTGAGGTTGAGAAACATAAAAGTAGTCAGTCTAACGGACAAAGAGGAAGGCCAGGTTTTTAATGAAACGTTAATATGAGAGAGAGAGAGACAGAGAGAGAGAGAGAGAGAGAGAGAGCATCCCAGTTAAAGCGTGTAAGACTGAGATCAAAGTTTAACTTAACTGGTTTGCGAGAGCTGAAAACACTTGACCCCTTATCACACTGTCGATGAGGCTGAGACTCAGTGGTTAAAAGGCTAAATTGTGTGTGTGTGTGTGTGTGTGTGTGTGTGTGTGTGTGTGTGTCATCCACTTGGGAAAAGCAGCCATTTTCATGCTGAATTCATCAAACCCCTTTAGTGACATCATAGGTCACTAAAAGTCCTGAAGCCGAAGAACAATGAAAGCTGTGTTTCTGTATCAATTGAATACAAATGTGCCCACCAAAAATAGTTCAAAAGAAGTCCAGAGTGCCTGGATGGGAGAAAGTGAAAAGAAAACAAAGAAAATGAAATCTGACTGGGAATTGACACAGCTGACTTTGACTCCAATATTATTCAAATCTTTTTAACATTCTTTTACGTGAAGCTTGGAATAAGAGTGATTTTTTTTTCATAACGCCTGTAAATAATCTGTTTTGGTTTATTTATTTAAAAGTGAAAATCGCTATTTTGTAATCGGATGAGCCATTCAGCTCGAGCATAAACAGTCTCATTTCAGAACGACATATCTGTTCCACAGTGCATTCTAAATATGAGGAAAAGCTTAACACATACTCCTATGACAAGAGCACTGGAGGCATGCTGGCAAATACAAGACATGAAGCAATGAGCGACAAAGATTTGAAAAGTATGAAGGAGTATGAAATGTGTCTGTACGTGTGTGGGCTGGGTGTCCACAGCAAGGTTTTCGTTCCTCTCCTCCATCTGGTGTGTGCAGGCTAATTAATCTCACTAACGACCCACTTAATTCAAACTATTTAACAAATCTCCCACATTCAGACGCACAGCCATCTACTGCTGATAAAAAAGAGTAAAGTGAGAGACGGAGAATCTGATCTGAGAGAGAGAGAGCGAGAGAGAGAGAGAGCACTGGTCCATGATGAGGGATTTCAGAGTGGAGAAAATAATGGACAAAACAGACAAATTCTTGCATTTGTCTTACATAACACTTCTTGCAGTGTTAACCCATGTAGTGAGAATGTATGAGACAAACTTTTTAGCATATTTTATATATAAGACACTGGGGACTCTTGATGTTCTGCCAGCATGAGTGTAATTTGTTGCTATAAAATTGTTTACATTCAGATACGGTCATCATGATAAGAAATTAACACAACTTTCAAACAAAAGTCAAACAAAACCCAAAAATAAATGCCGTTTGCTGACCACAGCAAGTGCCCTGATGTGCTCTCTGCACATTTAAATTAAAAATAAAACTTTATAATAACAACTTATCTATTTTAAAAGTTATGATATTGCTAAAAATAGGCTTACCTGGATGCACCCATTTGAACTGACATAACCGGCACACTATAACACTGTTTAGCTTATTAATAAAGAGCCATCAAATAAAGGCTTCTAATTCTAAAAAAAAAAAAAATCCCCAGGTGCCACTGCTTTCTCTCTCTCTCTCACTGTGTGTGTGTGTGTGTGTGTGACGCTACGTTTTCACTGCTTCAGACAGGTTGAGTACAAAGAAAGAATTTCACTGTGCTGTAATCTATGTGACAAATAAAGGTTTCTAATTCTAAAAATCTAATCAAAATGTTCTATAACCATGTGATTTTCACTGGCAAGAAAATACGCAAATGAACAGACTTCACTTTTATGAAGTGCAGATCTCATGCGGCTAGTTAATGCATATGCAGCACTGACACAGATAGTAGTAAACAATGTTTGTTGTCATAACAATGTAATACTTGCTGTCAAAAAAGATTGCTTTTCTCAGTGAATAACAAGAGTGCTCTGAGAGTACAATATCCCCGGCTGGCAAGTATGCCATAACTCTGGTAAAATGCGACTGAATTGAAATAAATTGCAATGTGCGTATTACCAACATATAACAAAGAATCCTGTCAAGATTCGTGAAATTCCTCCAAAAATTGTGAGAGGAGTTGATTTCAGAAGGTGAGCACCCTTCCTGGGACGGACGGTTGGACATCACCACGACACAATCCACCTTCGGACCTTTTGGCCAGTGGGGGATAATAAAAATTGTGAGGGAAGTTGATTTCAGAAAGTAAGGACACCTTGAAGAAATTGCCAAAGTAGAAGTTTGTTAATAATCAAGGGCATAACTCCAGTAAAATTTACCCAAATTAAACGAAATTTCAATATGAGTATAACTGTCATATAACAAAGCCTTTTTGCCATGTTTGGTGAAATTCCTCCACAAATTGTAAGAGGAGTTGATTTTAGAACAACATACACCCTCATGAAATTGTCAAAGTACAAGTTATTTAATCAAGAGTCAAAACTTAATCAAGGTAAAATTTTCACAAACTAAATTAAATCGCAATATGCATATTACTGACATATAACAAGGCCTTTTGCCAAGCTTCAAGAAATTTGTCCAAAAATTGTGAGAGAAGTTGATGTCAGAAGACTAGCACACCTTTATGAAATTGTGAAAGTACAAGGTTGTTAATCAAGGGCCACAACTATGATACAATATGACCAAATTTAACGAAATTACAATATGCGTAGTACCGACATATAACAATGCCTCGTGTCAAGTTTTATGAAATTCCTCCACAAATTGCAAGAGGAGTTGATTTCAGAAGGAAAACACACTCATGAAATTGTCATATTATAATTTTGTTAATCAAGGGCTGTAACTCTGGTAAAATGTGACCCAATTTAACGAAATTACAATATGCGTATTACCGACATATATCAAAGAATCCTGCCAAGTTTCGTGAAATGCCTCCAAAAATTGTGAGAGGAGTTGATTTCAGAAGGTAAGCACCCTTCCCGGGACAGACAGGCGGACAGATGGATGGACATCACCATGACATAATCCCCCTTTGGGCCTTTTGGCCAGCAGGGGATAAAAAAAAAAACAAAATCATGTCACATAAAAATACAAGGAAAAATTAAAAAAAAAAAAATCACTGAGTAGCCAGCGATGTAGCATTTATAGGCAGCAAAAGGTTCCCAGAGGCTAGGTATGGGTGTACTCTCTGTTTACTTGTGTTTGTATGTTCACTGCTTCAGTGACTGGGCTTATTTTTTCCAACCAAATGCTTGACACTCGGGCATCTTTAGGGTTGTTTACAACAATTTAGAAGCAATGTATCCACTATATCTCAGCCTCGGAAAGTCATGTGGCATGTAAGTGATGTTACAATCTTGGATTCTCTTGCGTGATTTGTACTCAGAGCACGATATCTGAACCTCGGAAAGAGTAAGATGTCAGCTCTCAGAGATATTGTTTTTCTTTTAAAATAAAACCTGTACACAGTATACAGGTACACAGTATACAGTATACAGGTATGAACCATGAACAAGTGAACACGCAAACATGTCTTGTATGGACATTATCTGTCAGAATAAAGGAGTCTAGTTTTGGGGTTTTGTTTGCATGTAATGTCGTGTGGATGGAGTGGTGCATTGGGTGTGACATTTATAATCAGCCTGTGCATTAGTATTTTCAAACCCACGTCAGTCCAAATATGTGCGTGGGTTAAGTCATGATAAGGCCCTTTCTTAGCATAAACACAGTCTCAAAAATGGTATTCTTCTGATTTAAAAGCCCTGTCCAATTTCTTACAAACCAATTTTGTGTATTATTTATGTCCATTATTTATTCAACTTACTTGAAGATAAACACCATTTTACCCAATTTCTACTTGAATACTGTTGTGTACGATAAAGAAACAGAGTTTCACACACTGCTGCTGAAGATCCCCATGGGTTTATGGTGGATGGTACGACACACAGATACCCTTATCATGGCTGTGGATGTTTTCTGTCAATTGCTAAGACTAATTTTACACTCAAGTCTCCATCAATGAACAGTTGATAACTTCAGTTTGGTACAAGAAACTGGAACATAAAACTCTATCGATGCTCATGCCCAATGTCCTTTCAACACACTTAGCACTGCTTGACTTTACAGTATACAGTTAGAGAAGTGAAACGATTTAGAATCACACTATTCAGTGTCACCAGAAACTTTACAAACCACTTAAAGAATCCTGAATAGAAATCTATGGGGGGAAAAAACTGTAGCACTAAAGATGGTAGTTGTTTGAACATATCCTGCCCCTCTCCCCCAGAAAGCCAATCATGTCGTTGCACTAATGGAAGTGCACAGTTGTGCATGCGTAGAAGTATAGTGACCTCGTAGCAACCTTGTGCATGCATAGTGGAAGTATGACTTGTGGGGAAAAAAGCTTTTTAAACCTTATTTTGGGGCAACGTCACCAAACCTTTTAAGTGGTTTTAATTAGATTTGACTGGTGATTCTATACATGCAGCTTTTACATCTTGGTGGCCATTGGATGTACAGTTATGGCTCTCTCCCCATTCATTTAAATATGGGCCTGATCTTGTTAGCCCAAAATAATTGCCAGGGCATGTTACCAAGATGGCTGCCAAGTGGCAAGACTTGCGTATAAGGATAATGTTGTCACACATATGAGGATGTGTCTTCCTTTTTTTACCTCAGGGAGTTTTTCCTTTCCTTTACCATTGCCTCTGACTTGCTAATTAGGGATACATTTAAATAAAAATTGTATATCAAGGTTCCTGTAAAGCTGCTTTGTGACAATGTCCAATGTCCAAGTGCTATACAAAAAATGAATTGAAAAACTGCAGTTTTTGGGACTAAATATGAATATTGCAGTACTTGAGACAGGCCTTGATCTCAAGACTACATTTTGAAGGTCTCGGTTTCGTCTCGGAATCAACTGAATTTTTACTCAGTCTTGTCTTGGGCTCAGCCATAGAGACTCTGAATTTTATTTCAAGACCAGTCAAAACCACAACTGCAAGGCTTTCACTAAATTGCCTGTGCATTGTCTGATTTATTTGCTAACATAATTATTGTAATTGGATGTAAAAATTTCCTGCTTCAAATGCAACCAATAATGTGACTCATTTCCAATTCAAAATTTTCATTACTGGTCATGGCCATCACCCCTTCCTAGTCCCATTTCACACCCACTCATCTGGTCCTGCTCTTCACTCGGTCTCGTACTGCATTGGCCTTGGTCTTAACTTGGTATTCAAAGTATTGGTCTTGTCTCAGTCTCGATACACTCTGATCTTGGTCATGACTTGATCTCGGTTTAGGTGGTCTTGACTATAACACTACCTTCTATCAGTATCTCTGACTCTTTTTTGCCTGTTTTCACTAAAGTTATTGATCAATAAATAAAAATGCTATATCACGTTTCCACCTGTTCCAGTGACCCCTAAACTACTGACAAACTGCTTTCTTCTATAAACATGACAATAGGAGGCAAACACCAGTCATATATCTGCTTTTTATTCCAATAAACTGGAATATAAAGGAGCACTAATTCTCTCAAAAGTGCATGTGTTTGCTTATGGAGGTCTGATCTCATGTGTCTACTCACATCTTATGAATTATACAGTTCCATTTGTCCACATGCACACAGGCCTGGAGATTTGAAAACACGGGAGAAATATTTTGATAAATGCAGGGAGGAGAATTGATGAGAAATATGGAAATGCGGCTTATGGACGCTCAAGGTGCAAAATGAAGGGTGGAAAAATATCTTCCCTCTCTATTCAGCTTATTCACATCTGCCATGGATGTTTCCTGCTCATACTGTTTTTCTGCTCACTTTGATCTCGTTTTAATTTAATAAATTTTAAGATTAAAGGATGATGACATTCATAAGAATTCACAAGACAACTTATATAAAAAATTACTAAAACATAACATTAGGCTGAAGGCTGAGAAGACAACTTATTTTATAACTTGATACAGTTTAATATGTATGATTCCCAAAAATTTTTCCATGAGATTAAATAGAAGTCAGACCTCCAGCTTAATGTATTTCCCCCCCATTTTCTACAAATTTGGTCATTTGCCAATTCCAACCTGCTAGCCAGCTCTCCCCTATCACAACTACAGTACTACCAACTGAGGAGGATGAAGGCTTCCTCTAACCTATATGAAGCCAGCCAACCACACCTTTTCAAACTGCTGCTCATGCTGGATCACAGGGTAGTATAACACACACGGAACAAAGCACTATCTACCCTCTTCTACATACATGAGTATACAAAGCCAACATTTGACTAGTATCACTCTGAGTGACAGGGAAGAGAGCAATACTCTTGGCAATGGATGACAATGGCAAGATATCTCAACAATAGGATGAATGTTTTTCTTTTTATATGCTTCTACATCTCTGTGCTTTCTCTTTTAGTCTTTCTGATAGCATTTCCAAATTGAAAAACCTCTCTATTACCTCCATCAAGGATGTTATGTTTTCAGTGCAGTTTGTTAATTTATCTTTCTCCCTGTAAGCAAGCTTGCGCAAAATCTGATTGAACCTGATTTTGAACCTGATTTTCATGAAACTTGGTGGAAAGATGTAGCATGGGACAAGGAAGAACCTATTAAATTTTGGAGTGGATCCAAGTCACCGGGCGGATCCACAAATTTATTATATCCTTCACTAACACTGCAAGATACAAAGCCTGCGCTCAACAATGCCATACAACTTAAAATCTTAAAAGTAAATGGCAGTAAGGTTCAATAGTGACAAAACATAGCCAACGTAGAAATACGATGACTCCTTATTAAAATCCACATTCACAGCTACCAGAGGACTACTGGTACCCATGAATGTGGATTGTGATATGGCGACTTCAGCTAGGCACAACCATATTTTGACCTAATTCTAATAGCTTTATAAATATATCTACACATATAAAGTGGTTGCAATTGCAGATTTGCATAAAATAGCAGAGTTAACTATTATCCTTGGCGGAGGTCTGTGCTCCCTGAGTGCCCTTCTAGTTTCCTTTTTATACCACAGTGCAAGTGAAATCCCAAATCTGGGCTGGTAACAACTTTATGTCAGAGCACATCATACTATTCCATTGTTGATCATTTTCTCATTACAGTATGCCCAGTCATGTTTTATCCCTTACATAACATTCTGGGTGCTTGTGCTCTCTGCACTTCAGGGGCATCTTTGTTTTTGTAGTGTTAATGAAGGTTCTCAGATACTTTCTCAAGACCTTTGAGGTAATTGTGAATCTCTTGTTTCAAGAAGAATGCCAATTTTACTGAAAGAAATTAGTCTGCTTTTGTTTACAATTAGCGTCAATATAGTTGCTGGATTGCTACACATTCATCCTTGAGCGTAACGTTCAGTGAACAGTGTGTAGGTTGTACAGTAATATGTGGAACAAGGCTGTACATATTTACACTGCAGAGGGTTTTTCAGGAGAAGGTAAACAGCTCACTGGGTAAAACCAACACACACATAATGCATATTCTGTTCTGATCAGTTCTCATGCTAGCAAGAAAAGCACTGGCCTTTTGATTATTGTTGTGGCTAATGAGGTGTTAGATAATTTTGAAATCAGGTTATGCAACTGACTTTAATACAAGGCAGCGCATGAAGAATGACTTTCCCAGGCTCTTAAAAAATAAACCCGGATTATTCTAGAGAGTTAATTCTGTTCATTGCTTTTAAAAGCACTTCCATTACCACTGAGCTGCAAACTGAGCCACAAACTAGCCAGGTGTGCCTTTTCACAGAAAAGCTCAAACAGGGGCATCTTTCTTTCTGTGGTGACACCGATACGCCGTCAGGAAAACCAACTGCTCTTAGAGACATTAACACCCGAGAGATGTTTATCAAAAACCAACCAATCAGACTGCAGGAATCGGTTCAGAGAAGCTGATACCAGTCAGCATGGATAATGAAATGTGCATGAACATTTCCAAGTGATGCCTGTGTGCCTCAATTTTCCACAAGACAAAGTCTTCCCACTGGGAAGAGGTCACGTTCCCAAGCCAAAGAAACTGCAGAATGGCAAAGACCTCATCAGCACACATTTGTTAGTCTTACAACCCCCTGTGTCTAGCATCTTGATGCTTATACACACACACACACACACACACACACACACACACACACACACACACACACACACACACACACACACGAGACCCAAAATCATCTGTCTCTAGCAAACTCAGTGTGACATTTTGTCTTCTTCTGCACCCACCGCCATCCCTCCTCCTTTCCTCTCCATCTGCTTGCTATGCTTGACAGAAAATCCCAAAGTGTACATTAGGTGGCCTTTGAAGGGACTCCAATGAGGGGTCAAGTAGAAACCAAAGGCTATTATGGTTAGCTTCACCTTCAGGGTGAAGTATTTGTGGGTGTGTGTTTAGACTGAGCAAAGGGGTAATTTGGAAAAGGGAGTGGGGGAGCAAAGCCTATTGAGCAATCACCGGTGAAATTAAAGTGCTTCTGGGGGGAAAAAAGGTGCAGGTCACCATGGACAACATGAAATCAGCAGAGATTGATATGGAGGAAGAAGGGGGCAGAGAAGGAGGTGGAGGGCAGAGCGGAATCAGGAAGAAGAAGTCTAGACATGAAAATAGACAGAGGCTGATAAAAGCAACTGCACTCTTCCAAATACCACAAAGCTGTATTAATGCTAGGCTCTAAATGCACTGTGTATTAGTTTAATAGGCTTTAATTTATGGTGGAGTAGCGTGGCACTATATAGCACTGTATAAACCACTGTTTTTCCATTTTCAATCTAAGAGCACAGCTCTAAGGCTCATTCAGACTGCAAAATTCATCCATCCATTATCCGTAACTACTTATCCTGTGCAGGGTCATGGGCAAGCTGGAGCCTATCCCAGCTGACTATAGGCAAGAGGCGGGGTACACCCTAGACAAGTCGCCAGGTCATCGCAGGGCTGACACAGAGACACACAACCATTCACACTCACATTCACACCTGCGGTCAATCTAGAACCACCAATTAGCCTAACTGACATGTCTTTGGGGGAAACCAGAGCACCCGGAGAAAACCCATGCAGATACGGGGAGAACATGCAAACTCCACACAGAAAGGCCCCCGTCGGCCACTGGGCTCAAACCCAAAACCTTCCTGTTGTGAGGCAACAGTGCTAACCACTACACCACCATGCCGCCCCTGCAAAATTCAGATTTTTTTTTTTTGCTCAGAATATCGGTCCATCTTGATGATTCACATTCAAGTCACCAATATCTGTTTTCAGTTTCCCACAAAACATTGCACATGACCACACTGATTGCTTGGCCAATCATCTCAATTCTACACTAGCCAGGCTATGTCCACATTGCCATTCTGAAGTGAATCAAATCAGATTTTCTGCCTAAATGTAACACAGATCTGATGTTTTCAGGGCTGTATGAACACAGAAATCTGATCTGTTCAAATCAGATTTGAGTCACTTTCATATGTGGTTCTAGATTGGATACATATCCAATTCCTGGACATGCAACATGAATGAGAATAGCAAGATCAGAATTCACATAGCTTTTTGTCTATACACATACAGTGAAAGCTGTCTTCATCCACCAACCCCGGCAGAAAGACAAAATAACAATGGAGGAGGGCTACAATAGCTTCTCCAAATGTCACATGGGCACAGATTAGACATGTAACCAATCTAGGAACATGTATGAAAACAGATCAGGTTTAAAAAATATCAGATCAGTATCACATTCCGGCAGAAAATCAGTTTTGTGCCACTTCAATCTGGTGATGTGAACGCGTACAGTGGTGCTTGAAAGTTTGTGAACCCTTTAGAATTTTCTATATTTCTGCATAAACATGAACTAAAACATCATCAGATTTTCACACAAGTCCTAAAAGTAGATAAAAAAGAACCTAGTTAAACAAATGAGACAAAAATATTATACTTGGTCATTTATTTATTGAGGAAAATTATCCAATATTACATATCTGT
>JAPFFA010000027.1:16383706-16394623 GCA_026153275.1 Sciades herzbergii
TTGAAGGTCAGAACTCCAGGGTTCCCACTAGTGCTCGTCACGCTAGTCACTGATTAATGTAATCCATCAGTGGCGAAGAGAAAATTCCTAGCAGTCGTCACAGTGATGAATGTATTTGTCATCTTTATCATAAGTCATCTTTTATAGAAATCCCTCCGCTTGCCAAAATCCAACCCTAGTGAAGAGACAGCGGGAAGCCAGAGTGCAAACAATGAGCATGTGCTTGTGACTAATAAAAATCGACGACACACAATGACCAAATGGGTGCCAAGCTTTTGACCAATCACTGTGCATCTTAATCGGCCTGGTGTGGTGGTGTAATTATCTCTGCATGAACCAAACAACGGTGCAGTCTAAGCTGACAATGTTTTTTTTTTTTTTTAGGCGAGCTTCTTCAAGCACTGCATGCTTTCGTCTAAACCGGGGAACAGGGGCGCTGCGCCCTCTTACTCTCAGCGTGCGCCCACTTACCGAAATGCCGACTGAACCCCAAGTCACACTTAGGCCATGCACTTATGCACTACTGCACAACATGCAATCTTTCTCAAAACGATCTTTTCTCCGTGAAAACATCACAGCAACACTATAGGACAATGTGTCTGATCATCAAATATGTTATAATTACTCCAAAAATATTCCAATCATAGTAGATACACTGTCAGACGGTGCAAAAACGATCTGAATTGGCGTTTTCCAGACCGAGGCGCCATGCTGTTTACGTGTCGCAGCTGCTCTCACGAGATTTGAGACATAGGTTACATACAAGGTCAGCTGACTTGTAGAGCGAGATTTCTCGAGACTGAATGACCCTTCACCCATTGGCGTGGGACCTTTTGACAGAAGTTGTTCGCAAGTTGTTTTTGTTGACACTTGGGCATTTAAAGAAGTCATCCAGTGGCACGAAACGGAAGAAAGCCAAAGACTGTCCGGGGCAGAAGATGACGACTTCTTTTTTCTGTCACAAAGCGGATAAAGATGTTTCTGATGGCGAGATCGCCACAATCAAGCAATCGGTCTGTGCCACTAGTTCCGGGGCCTCACTGAAAGACGCAGCAACTGAGCGCTGTGACAGCAGCGTCGCGGAATCCGTGACGAACGAAGACCAGATGTCTTGCTCTGATGGAGGCACCGAGTGTTCAGTGGAAAAGCAAAATGAGAAAAAGGCCGAGTTCCAGGAAAGTTCAAGTATGTTTTTTTTAAGCACGCTTACATTTTTTTTGCATGGTTTTAAACTTTGTGATTTGGGTTAGACTCCAACTTTACAATGTTTACTTTTTTAGTTTCCTTTTAAAGAAAATAATTTTGCTCTGGAATTTTTTTTATGAACAACTAACTCTACCTTATTCTAGTATAAGAAAACAACAGATTTCTCTGGTGAATGTTTAATACTTTGTAAGTTTGATTCATTTGAATTATAAATTTCAATTTGAATCAGTATTATGTGTAACCTGAACTTGAATTATGAGGTATTAGAATTTGAATTAAGTGTTGTTTGTGACAAAGTTTTATTTTCTTTTTCAACGTTGACAATTTGTTACAATTTCCCTCTCAGATAGCCTCAGAACGTCCCATTGTAGCCTCAATTTTTCAAAGGTTTTGCATGGCGGGGGCGAGACGGACCCCCCCCTTCCGCACCATCCCCCGCCACCTGGTCACTTCGCTCCCTCACCATGGTGAGCTCCCTCATACTAAATTTTTCTAGAAAAACCCCTGCACTGAAGATGATTTAAGGGCTGAAACAGCCACAATGCAAAATATCTTAGCAAGAGAAAAGATTTTGAAAATAGTCAAAACGATCTAGCATTTCCTATTAGAAAAATACAAGACACCAATTCTGAGATTATTAAACCTAGAGTGCAACCAACTTATTCCAAGATGTTTTATCAAGTAAAAATATCTGTCTGTGGCAGTGAGGGCGTGGCCAAGCATTGATTGGCGAATGGAGGGCGGAGTCAGGGAATCGCTACACCTGTTGTCAATTAACATGCGTTTGTGCGTCTCTTACAGTGACGGCGCCCTATAAAAGGAGAGAGAGAGGAGGGGAGATCGGGGCCAAGAACTGGATAATAGTCTGTGTGTATGAGCTGAAAAGCAAAAATAAAGAAAATAACTCTGAAGCAAACAACCGCCTGCCTTACTTCTGTGCTCCACCCACATCCGGAAATTGTCCACACTGTCCATGCAGCAAAATAATTTTCACTACTATTAAGTCATTTTCTCCTCAAATTCAGTTTTAAATTTTTTGCAGTGCACGGGGGAGGCACACTCAAAGCCCCTACTGTCCCCAAACACATCGGACAGTGTCAGTAATACAGGGGTCGGTTTAAAAAAAAAAAGCCTAAGTGAAAGTGCTGTCAGCAGGCAAGTGACTGAAGGGAGCTACATTTCAGGGGGGGCGTGGCATGTGGAGTTCCCATGGCTAACATATGATGGAAACATTGTGGCATGCTGTGTTCACCTTGTAAATCAACGGGAAATTCGAATTCCTTCATTGTTGGTTGTTCCAAGACTCTTCTCGACTCTGTTCAACTATAAATTGAGTTTTGTGTTGAAGGGAGTCCTAATACCTCTTTTGAATAATTCCATGCTAAAATAACCTGAAGTAAACTCAAACTAAAAGAGGTTTATTTTAGCTTGATGGTGCACAGGGAGCCCAAAATCAAGTCTTTTTTATTAGAGGCTGGAGTGGAGCCCAAATTTTATATATAATGGAGAGGCCTACCTGTACCTGTACAAATATTTGAATTGTGCCAGTTTGGTTGGTATAAACCTGTATTAAGTCTACTTTGATGTGTCGTAACTAACGGGAGGGACCCCAAGTGAAGAAAAAATAAGAAAGTGAAGAATAATTCGTTGACTTGATTTTTCCAGGAAAAAAGTGGAGCATATTTTTCAGAACCCAGGGGGAACTCTGGATCTCATAGCTAAAATGTTGGACCATGATATTTTTGAGGCCACAAACTTGATGTACTCCATGCTCACATGCTGGTTCATTGCTGTTACTCTCTATTAATGCACCTAACTAGTTCACCTTAAGTTATTATATTAAATTACGATTACTTTTTAGCTGAGTCAAATAGGTTTGTGGCCTCAAACCTCAGTCGTAATTTTCACATTATGGTGCATGTTGGTTACCTGATCCTCAGAGGAACTGAGCAGGTAATCTCCAGTAGCATGCAGGGAGAGGCCAGTAACTCCTGCCTCATGTGCTCTAACCACCTGCACACAGTTTCCTGTTGCGAGTGACCACACACGGATAGTGCTGTCCGGGGACGCCGAAAACACCAGCGACTGTGGAAAGGGGAAAACACAAGAGCTGAATAAAAGTACAGGGACTTGTATGCATGTTATGAGGTTTGAGGAAGATTATGTACCTGAGATGGGTGGTAGATGACAGAGGTGACCTTTTTGGTATGGCCTTTGAGAGTGGCCACAATCTGCTCCTCTCGGCGGTCAAACACCACCACATTCTTATCTGCACCACCTGGAAGGTGTGTGTGAGAGAGAAAGAGAGAGAGAGAATATTAACCTGCAGTAAAGGTGGGCTGCATCCAACGTCACATCCGCCTCATTAGATATGCAAGGCATGAAGTGGTGGTCAGCTAAGCTCACTGTTCACAAAGCGTTGCTATCACTGGGGCGCCTTGCTAGTCGTTAAAATGCTGTACAACTGTGTTGTTTTGGGTTGTTCGAATCGATCAAACCGTGAAACTGATAAAAGTTTCTTCTGGGTTCCCTGTGAAGTGATAAGGGTGAAAAAACAAAGGATTTTTCCAAAAGACGACAAAAAAAAAGGTGGCTCTTGAATCTTTCACTGCGATGGAAGGGAGCCGCGTCAAAGAACGCTCGCGTTTGGATTCGCGAATCAATTTTCTCGCCATTTTCCGTTATTTCGTGATGTTCTGAAGTTCAGGAGACGCTTAAGTCCTCGTGTGTTTTTGTGTACTGTTTGACCGTGCTCACCATATTTTAAACTAATGCGCATGTTTTCACTTTGTTTTTCAGGATGTCCTAGCAATCTTTACAAGGACGATGATGTAAACTGGGCTCCTGCACTGAACTAGATTGATAAGATAATCAAGACGATCCATATAAACGCAAAAGCAGAGCTCATGAGTTAACAGCACGAAACTGCTTCCCCGGCCATGTAGTTACAGTGAGCCATGATAACTTCTGTCCTGTTTCACCAATACGCAGGTCTTTAAAAGGGGTTTCTATGGACCTTTGTGAATGATTTACCTGGAGAGAACAGCAGGGAGAATTGAGAAATCAAGCAACTGTGGTTTGTTTACACCAGATACTAAAACCTGTAACGTCCAAGCAATCACTGCAAAAACATGTACAAAGAGCCCAAAAATTCCCCATTTACCTAGGCATAAACAATACAGGATATATCTTGTAGCGTCCTGATCCCCGGCGAGTGGCCTAGTGGTTAGCGTGTCCGCCTCTCGAGCGGGAGATTGAGAGTTCTACTCAAAGTCGGGTCATACCAAAGACCATCATAAAAATGGTGCAAGGCACACTGCAATACAGATGCGAGTGGGAAGTCAAACTCTCGCGGTTACCAGAGGACTAGACCCCCACTGTAACCCTAGCTATGCAATATAGGCGGATCCCCAGATCTTTAACCCAGTTACATATTAAAAACTTGTACGCCTCCATGCTTTCATCTGTGTGTTCGTGTAGAACGATGTCTGCAGCACCAGGTAGTTTGAGATGTCCGGAAACTCAACGGATGGATAATTTTCCAAATCATAGGAAAAATCCTTCATTGTTAGTGTGTAAAGATCTATCCCATCACAAAGAGCAACTTTCTGAAGGTATCTTGACCGTGCATTGGACTCTAAACTGAGAAAATAGTCAGAGACAGTTTCACTTGCTCTCTGCATAACAGGAGCCAAATTGGTTTGCCTGACCACCACTTCATTCACCAGAAATAAACTCGCAAGCAAAAGTCGCATGACTGAATACAACATATCAACATCACATTATCTATGAACTCCTGTGGAGTCAGTTAAGTGATGTTTTGTGTGTTTGTACCTGTGAGCACTTTGTTGGTGTCTGTGGGACACATATCCAGAGCAAGGATTCCAGGGATGCTGGCACTGTGCAGACCCTGAACAAGAAGGGGGGGGGGAGCTCATGTTAATATCTTTTTAACCTGGAAGCAGCACATTTAATCATATAATGGGGTATACAACTCAAAATTCGTCGTTTGAAAAACGAACAAACAGTCACTTCTTAATGCTTAACCATTTGACGTTAGATTAAAACGATAACATTTCAGTGTGAATTTATTTTGTACCGGTGCTTGACATTACCACTTTTGACCAAAGCCATGGACTCTGAACAGATGAGACGTAGGGTTTGAACTTTTTAACAAGCAATGTCACAAATCAGGATAGGGAGGGTCAACGAAATAAACATCTATGAATTCTTTGTTTGCAACAGACGTCGCTTCCGTTAGCGATCTGCCTCATTACGTATTCAGGTTTCCAGTTGACGGGTAGGCATCATATTTGTTTACAGTTGCTTTGCAGCAGTTTGTTGTGTTTCGCCTCCAAATATACCACATTGCTGCTCTGTATTTGGATGTTCAAACTGATCAAATCGAGAAAAAGACAAAAGTATTATAGGATACCAAAAGAAGTCATGCACAAGGGTGAAAGAATGAAAAAAAATGGCTGGGAAACCTTTCACTGTGTTCAAAAGGAATCGAGAGTCCACAGGCTCACGTTTGCAGCAATCATTTTGTTAAAAGGTACGTACATCAACTTTAAGTATCTACAATCAAAACTTCTAATGTTAAATGAGTTTTCTTATGTTTTGGATGTCGTAAAACAAACCGTTGATGGTGAAACTAGTTTGTAGGTCGGCCTCAACTGAAACTTGATCGTTTACGTATTTTTTTCAGGTTGTCCAATGATGTCAATTCATAAGTCTAAGGTACGTTTGAAATGCCATAAAATAAAATGTAAGTTATCACTGCAAAAAATGCTTACAGCAGCTCCGACTTGAAATCACCTACTACACTTCGGCTTATGTTACTTACTCTCACAAAAATAAGACGATTATTGTCCTTTAGAAGTCTTATTCCAACATCATGAACCCAGCCACAAATGAAAAAGTTATAGGTTTCAAGACTTGTGAAAGCTTTCGTTTGATTGTCCGTGTAAAACGGTGTTTGGACTACCAGATAATTGGAAA
Source organism: Sciades herzbergii (assembly GCA_026153275.1). Classification (NCBI taxonomy): domain Eukaryota; kingdom Metazoa; phylum Chordata; class Actinopteri; order Siluriformes; family Ariidae; genus Sciades; species Sciades herzbergii. The sequence goes on from JAPFFA010000027.1 coordinate 16,389,914, forward strand.
CGTCCGGAAACCATGTTTGGGAAGTTGTTGAAATCGCTTGAAAAATCCATCTTTTTTAAGCTGTAGGGGTCCAATCCATCACATAAATATATTTTTTCTTGATATCTTAATTTTGCTTTTGGTTCTAGTCCATTAACATACTCAGATGTACTGTAGAATGTTCTCCACGAGATAACGACGGACACGTAGTTGGCTTGGACGCCATCTTTGATTGTTGCCCGTCACTTTGAAACCGGAAGTGAACCAGCAGGCAAAAAGTCATGTGACTGCAAACAAAGAATATCTGAGAAAACCTTTTCCTTTCTCAGGGAGGTGCATGTGTTGATGATAGTATTATCTGCTATAGCATTTTTCAAGTGCTTTGTGAAATTTGATCCGCTGAACTATTTTGCTATGTCAATATCCACCCATTGATGACGCGAGCCAGAGAACATTATAACCTACACTCAAAAATCCAATGTCAGACAGACTTACAGCATGGGAAGCCACTTGGCGATACTTGCTGAGATCCTCGGCTCTGACCAGCTCTTCTGGCACCGTCTTGCCCCTCTGAATTCCAAAGAAACAGAAAATCCATTTAATGACATTCACAAATAACATGCTCTCCAATTCTACATGCAATATAAGTGTAATTCTTCAGAAACTGTCATAGTTACCTTCTTTCTTTCGGTGGTCAGGACAGTGGCCTTGTCTTGCAGCTGGGAAAAGGGAAGACAATGTCAACAATGCAATGAAAGCAACCAAACGAAAGAAAGGTGGCACAGAGGAGGTGGTGACCTTACCTTCTGGATGATCTCTGGAGTCATTCCCACCTGTTCGCTGACCTCCATAGGTTCACCACCCGCACCCTGAGAAACACACACACACACACACACACACACACACACACACACACACACACACACACACACACATTTCAACAAGTGAACAAATCAATCTGCCATACAAGAAATGCCTGAGATTTTATACACATGATTAATGAAGACAGTGGATTAACGAGCTGGAGAAACTCTCCGTGAGCACTGACCACGGCTGCGGGCTGGGAGGCAGGAGCAACCTGGGGAGCAACCAATCCGGCTTGAGGTTTTAGTGTGGCCAAGGCTGCAAAGGTCAGCATTACAGATGTTAATATATGTAGTGTGTGTATGGACATAAAAATATATAAAAATCTACAAAGTACCTCCAGTGTACTTCATTAATTACAGCAGATATAGTAAAATTAATGGAGTTTCTGTTTGTCTGGAAACTTTCTCTATCTACTCTATAGTTCTTGTTTCATCCTGCGACTTCTAAGAGCTTGCAAACCTTGTGATTACATGAGAACGTTGAACCTGGAAACCCCTAAAAAGCTATGTGGAACTCACCCTCTCTGGCAGCAGTGACTTCTTTAGTGAGACGAGCGATGACCCTGCAGGCGGCATCATGTTGGTAGAGTGCGTGTGACAGCTCCTGGCGTGTTGTCTGCAACTGCTGACGCAGTGTGAAACTGTGTAGCATCACTGCATCCTGAAAGAACGAGACAGTGTGTGTTCATGAGTAGCACCGGTTTACGTTGCAATTACAGCAGTCAATTAAAACACTTCAGTGATGAAAACTCTTTAGCGATAAACAGGTGATTATACAAAATCGCACACGCTGATTATCAAGAAATAATCCAAATTTCTTGACCAATCACCTTCAGCGACTCGGCAAAACGGCGGCCAAAATCGATTCGTCACCGTAAGTAAGAAAGAATTACAAATTATGAAAGAAAACGCGGTTCCTAAAAGCACTAAAGATGCTAAGAAGTTTGGTCTAAAACTACTCAAAGGTAAGGTGGAATTGTGATTTATTTTATCTATTTCGAAACAAAGTATTTTATGTGAGTCAGCATAGATAAGTGACAAGTCTGCGTGCATCCTTATTACATTTGCATGCCGCTTTTGAAGTTTGAAATAGGTGATTATTTTTAAAAAATCACTTATGTGTTTTTTAAATAATCATCTGTGTATTTATACACAGATGATTATTAAATAATCAGCTTTATGATAATGATAATCGGCTTTGTCTCGATTATCATTCACCGATACTCACTTCACCTTCGGCAAATAACTGGTAAGAATGAGATGATCTTACAAAATGTTAGCCAAATTAAATTCTACAAGAGTAGGGGTGGGTATTGCCAAGGACCTCACAATACGATACGCATCATGATAATTGAGTCACGATACGATACGATATTGCGATATCAAAATTTTGTGATATATTGCGATATTCTACATAGTTCACTGAAAAATGTAAAATGCATTATGCATCTTAAAATCCGAGTTGTATGTACATCAGATGATAGTGATAATTCATGGGACAAACTGAGTCAAAACAATGTAATTCAAATTATCCATGCCATTTTATTGTAACTATACAAGCGCAAGTTACAACATATTTGCAGGAACAACACACTGTCTGAAACACATTGAAAAGTGCAGTGTGCATCTTAGTCTCCCTGAGCACAATTATGAAACAAAGTGCAGTGTGGGTCAGTGTCCACACACTGAAACTGAATTGAAGCCTCAGTGAATCATGTTTCTTCTGAACTTAGAGTAAATACTCAAAACGTAGGACTCGCTGGTTCGTGATGTCCAACCATCACAGGACAGTGCGACTCTCGGAGCAGAGCTGAGAGCTGTTTTTATGATCTCCTTCACCTCTTCATACATTTTTGGCACAGCTACGTTAGCCATGTATTTATGTTGCGGCATCACATAGCGCGGCTTCAAAGTATGCATCATCCACCTAAAGCCGACATTCTCCACAACGTTGTAGGGGCGCAAATCTTTACAGATGAAATGCACCATCGCCTCTGCGATCCTCCGGGCTCGAGTTGAAGTAGATGGGAGGACTTTGGTGCTGTCCAGTGTAGTTTGCTTCGGGTCGGGTTTCTGTGGCTCCGGCTGAGCTAATATGTCGGGGTGGTGTCGTGCTAAGTGAGTTCGCAAGTTTGTTGTGTTACCTGAATATCTAATTGGAGCGAAACAGGTGTTGCAAAGTGCGTACTCCTTGTCCAGCTCACTGTTTTTTTCTCCTTTTCTTTGGAATCCAAAGTACCTTCAAACATCTGCCTTAAAGTTCGGCGGCGTCTCTAGGTTTACGTTAACAGCCATGCTTGCTTGTTTTTTTTTTCCTCACTGCAACCGCTGGGGAAAAAAGAGAAGACGAAGAGTGCCTTGCAGTGAGGTAGCGGCACAGCGACACCTCGCGGAGCGAAGGTGCGGAAGTCGTACTGGATTTACAACCCGTCTGAAACATGATTTATTATTATTTGAAAAAATATCGATATTCAAATTTTGAGTATCGATATTGAATCGGAAGACAAAGTATCGCGATATATCACCGTATCGATATTTTTGCCCACCCCTAGTCCCACATAGCATTCAACAGGTAGCAACTCATCCTGCTAATTTTCTAGGGGAAAAAAGATTTGTCAGTGTTCACAGTAGCCAACTTGTTATCCTACTGTGATGTTGTCAGGTATGCGAGGGAGGCAGATGTAAGTGCAGAAGTTTCAGTTTAATAAAGTGCAGAATAATATGTATGCATCTACACACAAGCGTGTAAAACACACACAGGCAGACGGTTCAAATTGGCAGGCAAGATCAAAAACGTGATAACAAGCAAAAGGGTCGGGTGAGGCGCAAACAGGATATCAGAGGCAAGGCGAGAACGGGAACAAGAAACAGGCACAGGAATCAAGAAACCAGGAAATCAAGAACATGGGTAGAAAGGCTCGGTAATGCGTACTAACATAACATAATACTTTGCGATGAACATGCATCAGCACAGTCCTTAAGTAGGTACACAGAGTTACTTAATTGCGTTTAGGTGTGCACAGTTCACAGCACGCTTGCTGGAGTCCACTTGGCGCGTGCGCAGCCTGAGGCGCGTCTTCAGGTGCACGCACCACAGCATGCAGGACTGACAGATGTTAGCTAAGTACATTTAAGCTCACTATAAGTACTATGGAAACCAAATTTTTACAATTTAATCTGTTTGGCTAGTTAATATATCGACCTCTCAGGCTGACACTAGTTTGATAGTGTTTCACTTTTTATAGCTAGCAGTAAGTGAAAAAGTGATTTTTAAACAAATGACTAACATAAGAACATCTTATATGAGAGATTTAACAAAACATGGCTACATTTTGAGCCCATGTTTTACTTTCAGTTATTTCTGTGCAACAGCTAGACAGTGGATACTATAGTGTTTAGTCAAGACCACTTAATCCAAGACCAGGTCATGACCAAGACTTTGAGGGGTGGAGATCAAGTCAAGACCAAGACCGAGGCAGGATGAGACCAAGTCAAGAGTAGAATCAGACCAGGGAGTGTGGCAGGGGATGGGGGGTGACAGCCGTTAACTGGAAGAACAATTTAAAATTAGCAATGGGTCATGTTATTGGTTGCATCTGAAGCAGGAAATTTTACATCCAATCATAGTAATGATGTTAACAAATAAATCCATCCATCCATTATCTATAGCCGCTTATCCTGTTTTACAGGGTCACAGGCAAGCTGGAGCCTATCCCAGCTGACTATGGACGAGAGGCGGGGTACACCCAGGACAAGACGCCAGGTTATCGCAGGGCTGACACGTAGAGACATGCCCCTTTTCCACCAAAGCAGTTCCAGGGCTGGTTCGGGGCCAGTGCTTAGTTTGGAACTGGGTTTTCTGTTT
>JAPFFA010000027.1:17079713-17090258 GCA_026153275.1 Sciades herzbergii
GTCGCCAGAGGTCCGTAACCGGGGTCCGTACCGTAGGATACGGACCCGCTCGCCAGCCAATCAGAGCGCAGGATTTGATGGAAACCGCACCGCGAAAAAAATGTTTTTATTCCATCAAAAAAGTGTCCCATATGTATAATAATTCCCAATATTTCACTCCGATGACGTCACTCCCCAGTGTTTTCCTGCTGACTAGACGTGCATTGTCAAATTGGCAAACCGGTTCAGAATTAAAATTCTTTTGCTTAACTTGCATATTTTTTGTTGATGTGTCCATGTAATATAAACAGCATTATAAGGTGGTGCAAAGATAAGTTTGTTTTTTTTTTTTTTTTTCTCATGTTGAAAATATTTTCACTCATTCTCTTCGCTCACTCATGAATCTCTCTCTCATGTATATCTCTGACTAAGCCTTTATCCCTTTGTGGCCCTTAAGTGTGTCCGGATGCTCTGCGAAACCCACCACAAGCTGCAGTAAACAGGGGGAGGAGAAGGATAAACCTCCTGTCGTTCCTTTTGGTGTGGACCTCTACTACTGGGGAGAGGAGCAACCTACAGCTGGAAAGATCATCAAGTACAACGGCTTGGATAATATTTTAATATATATATTTTTCTTGTTCATTTCTGCATTCGTTGTTAAACAATTAAATGATGTTATTTGGACAGTTCACAAATTAGGTTTTCCCCCTAGAACAGTAATCTACTACTTTTAGGAAATGCTAAAACTCCAGAGAGAAATTCAGGTTAATGTCATGTCTTGAGGCCACTAGAGAGCAGTGTTGTCTGTTCAAGCTCATTGAAGTCCCTGTACATTTTTTAGTTTTGTAAACCCTCAGTACAAGAGCACATGGTATAAAATTTGGCAGCACAGTATTTTCTTAAGTAGAAAAATGAAACAACTGATCATGCCTTGAGAACTTTGGTATACTCTGTGTACTCAGTGTGAATCCTCATGTCCTGTCTGGTTCTCAGGTCCACCTCTCAGCACCGGTTCTGGGTGCCTCACGAGGTGGAGGAGGAGGTTGAGAACAAAGAGCTGTCTGCACAGATGAAGTCCAGGTACATTACCTTTGCTGGACATTTCCAACCTGTGGAGCACAAGTGCAAAGCCCCTTTGCCCAATGGCTCATTGTGTGAACGCCAGGACAAAGTCAAGGTAGGTATGAGACATGATCCTCCATTGTGAGTGGTATTTGTGCAGGCAATTGGAGCAGGTTATGATGTCTTGTTTTCAAGTGTCCATTCCATGGGTTAATAATTCCTCGGGATGAGATTGGGAGGCCAATTAATCCAGAAGATGCAGTTCGCCTGGAGAAGGAAGAGTATAAACGCAGAGAGGAGCAGCCAGGTAGGACTCTTAGCTAAATTAGAATGTGATTTTGTGTGTCCTGAGATGACAGCCGGCTATAATAGTTCTTGTCCTGGGCAAACTTACCATTGTAAGCAAATAAGAATGACGGACGTTTTTGATAAAGGTATTATTTTCGGCATGTTGACTGAAAATTATTACTTTAACTCAAAAAATGTTTCATTGACTCCGTCTGAGAGAACTGATGTCGGTAAAAGCAATCAAGTTTGGAGTAGGCCACTGTTCCTGTGTCTTCAAATCCTCCTGTAACCGGGCCAAATCCTAAACACCTATTACCTCCACTCCTTCCTCATGGCACGCATTGAGTAGATAAAAGACAAATCACAGGGCATTGAAGGGGAGGGCCACTCCTGGAAAAGATGAACTGATGAAATCCCAGTAATCATCAATACCCTGATAATAGGATAGGCCGAATCTCGCTCTGCCCCTCTTTCTCCTCGGCAGACACTCTCTCTATTTCTCTTCGGCTGAGTTGGGCGCTAAAAGCCAATTAAGTGGCGGCTCCATGCTGTCAGTGGAGCGTCGGATGTGCTTTTCTCTGACCGCACTGACTTGTTAACAAACAGGTATCTGAGACAGCTGACTTCTGATGCCCGCTGACCACTGGCTTGTGAAATAGCATCTTTTGTAACTAAGTACACTATCGATCCTCCACCCCAAATCCATCATGCCCACTGCCCATCTACACACCAGTCGTTACGGTAACCAGCCGCTCTTGTATGATGCCAGTGAGCTTGTGGCGCCAACAGAGGTCCATCAGCTCTCTTACCGACCAACAGCCTCCCTGCTGGGCCATTGATTTGTGCTTCAGCACCTCAAAACGAGCACCTTCAGATTCCCGTTTGCTGTTTTTTTTTTTTTTTATTTACAGTGAATCAGGTTTTTCCATTTTTGATGAAAAAAAAATCTGAAACACAATTAAAATTTGATCATTGAAATTAAATGTGGATTTTTTTTTGTAATTTCTCCATTTTGTCAATACTTCATTTAGTCATATGAGGTTGTATTTATATCAGAGCAAGTGGTAAGAGTTTGACGTGTTAGGAAGATGTAATGGATCCGTTTATTCTTAATCCATAGATGATGTGGATTAAGTGGTGACTGAGTAATTTATATGATTCAAAGTTTCTCATTGTTTGGCTTATCTAGTGCAGGTCATCGTACATTATATGAACACATCACTTTTCCCAGAAGAAATGTCTTGCAGTACAAAAAAAACCCCAACAACTATTGATGACCCATATTTTGAAATATTTTTGTGACTTTTCCTGGATACTGGGCCATGGAATTTTATTTACTGGCAAGTCATGAGGAGACATTTTGGTTATTGATCTGCCATGATTGCTGACCCTTTTTTTTTTTTTTTCCTCATAAATAAAATACCATACAAATCTTGTACAGTTATTCTGGTATGTGTTTGAACCAGCACTTGGGATGAAAATGACTGCAGCTGTCACCTGTTTAATGCATGTGCGTTGGGTGGGGGGGTATGCACATGTTTGTGTGTGGGGGGGCCCCTAGGCTTCCTGACGCAGCTGGAGCAGACATGAACTGTTGATGGAGCAGTCGGCCCTGCTGCCCTTCAGTCACCAGCTTAACTTAATTACAGGCCTCATCTCTCATCTTTACAAGAACATATGAGTAGTAGAGTTTCCACCTCCGTAGATGTGGATAGTCCTAACAACAACAGCAACACGAGAATAATTTTTATAGTTAGCTTTGATATTTCTGAATCTAAGATCAGCCAATAATGGCTATATTCTGAAGTATAGATTTACTTGAGCTTGACTTGACTACATTACTTGACGGCGAGTTTATGAAAGTAGGATCTGCGTCCCTAATATGTAAACAAACAACAAAAAATACCTGTAACCAGAAAATCGGTTATTTTGTGTGCCATTGCAATGTAAAGTTAAATAGAAGTAAAAAGATTTGTTTTTCTTTGGAGAATTCTTATGCTGTGGTTGATCTTGGTGAATATTATACCAGTCGCACCAATCGTTTTCTTCCTTTTCTGCTCAGACTGGCGAGATCCAGAGCTCATGAGGGAGATTGAAGCAGCTACGGGCGAGGATCTGGGCTCTTCTAAAATGTATGGCAAGGGTAAAAAGGCTGGGAAAGGAAAGGGAAAGAAAAGAAAACATCCCAACCTCACAGACCTGAAGCAAACTGCCAATACTTCTCGCTCAAGGCTAGAAAAGAAGGTTTTTAATAAGTAAGCAACTGACCAGCTTTTCTAAGATATAAAATCACTTTTTTTTTTATATATATATTTTGTATGAAATAAGCTACTTGTGTACCTAATACTGTATAAATTAATAGAATATATTGTCTGTTTATTGTACTCTGAACACTTAACCATATGTAAAGGCTAACCCTATGTCTTTGTCTTTGCAGGAGCTCCATGAAACGAATCGCGAAGGCCATGAACAAGCTGGACAAAAGGAAGCATGAGAAATTTGCGAACCAGTTTAACTACGCGTTTAAATAAGATTTGAGATATTCCCGTCCTCAAAACTGAGTGAAGTGTAAAAATAAGCTAATGTCCATGGTTCTGCGTCTAAAAACGTGGAATTAAATACTATTTATCATTTCTTTGTATTGTGCTCTAATAATGTAATGTATGATTGATTTGTGTCAAACTTTTTAAATATTTTATTGTAAATGTATGCTGTTGATGTGTGATTTCCCCGACAAATGTAAAGGTTGGCCTTAAAACCTTTTTGTTTTTTAAAATGGTTCCGAGAGAGCCTATTTTCTTGAAATTGTAAGCTGGATAATAAGCTGGATGTTTTGCAATACATTTTTTTTATTGAAATGGAAAAATTATTTTTCATCACTATTTTCAAATCGATTTGTTCTTTTAAATAAGTAACAAAAAAAAGAAGCATAAATAAATAATAAACAAATAAATAAATAAAACGGTTATTTCTTTGGCGTGTGTATTTCTGTGAGATGGCTGAAGGACAGTTTTCTCTTTTTCTCTTGCAACGAAGTTCCTATAAACTCAGCTCCTGCACTCCTGCCTTCACACTTCCGCTTTATTTCCGGTGCTGTCGGAATTGTGTAAATAAACTGCATTCATGATCACAGTTTCAGTGTAGCGCATTAGAGCTCATCTTTGGATAAATTTAGGCTCCATCTGCGATTTGTATCTGGTAAGTCCTGAAGGAAATCTGCTTTCTTGGAAAAAAAAAGATCCGACTTTTTAATATCACACTGAATTCCTGCATTGTCTCAACCAGTGTTTATGTCTAGATTCATGACGTAATGCAGCTGTTGAACAGAATTATTCTGATCCATGGTGTAACAGTTGCAGGGTTTATATATATATAAAATGGTTTGGTAAGAAATTTCCCCAAACTTATTTATTTATTTTTTTGATAAAGAGCTTTTTATTTTGAATAGAATGAAAGGAGTCTCAATAGCGTTAATACAAGGATGATTTCTAATCTATAACTGCAGCAAATGACTATTTATTTGAATTTATTTTGCTATTTTTAAGTTAAAGGAAAAGAACAAACAAACAAAACCCAGAATTTAAAAAGCACAGACTGTTCAAATCCATTTGCTTTCGTATTTGGCATTTGAGGCAATGTAAGTGGGCTGGCATTAAAAAGACCAGTTGTAGTAGTAGTAATAACAATAATAATAATAGATGATCATCAATAATATTAATAATAATTGATGATCATTAATAATAATAATAGATGATCATCAATAATAATAATTGATGATCATTAATAATAATAATAATAATAATAATAATAATAAATCAAAGAATCAGTGTGGACATCCAATAGTGATTCCTTATAGTCTGTATTCCGCAATTCAACAGACGGAAATAGTCCTACCTAAATATTCCTTTCACACGTGAAGTAGGACATTAATTCTCTTTTAGGGAATTCCCCAAAGTGTTTTATTTTCAAACTAGCTTTTCGTTCAAATTTAAAAACAGGACTCCTGAAGGGTTAAGAACATAATCTTGAAACAACAACAAAAACTAGCTTAACTTTTCAAGGGCATCGTTTCAGAATAAAGCTTGAGGACTTGAACTTGAAATGAAAATGAAGCTTGGTATCTCCTGAATGATCTGTATTCAAGTTTACAACTAGTGTGTGTGTGTGGAGAGGGTGGGGGGGGGGGATCATAATACTGTCTAATAGTATATATTAAAAATATTTATTATGTCTAAGATAATATAAAATAATATTATTCTGAGGTAATCCACGTTCATGACGGCGGTATTTATAAACGCTGTAGCACACAGGAAACCGCTTCTGAAAGCTTCTTAAAAAATGGTGTTTTATTTAAATTCTTTTTAAACCAAACAATGAAATTGCATGTAAATAAATAATCCTAAACATTTAAAAAGTTTTAGATAAACCTTTCACGAATAATTTTCACAATTCTTTTCATTAAACAGGTTCGGTTATGGTTTGGATACATATCTTTTTATTATTATTATTATTCTTTTTTTTTTTTTATTCCCACTGATTCCTTATTATTGTCGCATTTGCATTCAGAATTAGTGCCTAACATATATTCATGATAATAGGCTATTTACAGTCTGAGCCAGGAAAATGCTCACGTTTTAGTGATCTAAAACCAGAGTGAACGTGACGAAATAAACATCTGGAATCAGCTTGGACGTGAAGTTGTCTGTTGTGCATCAGGGTGTCTGCGGGTTTTCAGGACATCAGCAGTTTGTCTTGGAGTGCTTTCGAGAAGCTGACAAAGTGCCTCGGTTGACACACCGCGCGGAAAGGAAAGTGCTTTGCTCAGGGTGTGTTCGATCGGTGCCCGTGTGTTTGTTGTCATCTCAGACCGTTTGTGTTTTTACAAGTGCGGCGTGTAAAAAGCGGGCGCTCCGTATGTCTGTGAGCTCAGCATGAACGGGGACAGCACTGCATGACTGGGCAGGAAGGGTAACTGAGTAGTGCACACTAGTCCTCCAGGTGTGTGACTCGGATAGCTGGTGTGCATTGATAGGTGACCGCTCATGGGTGGAGACGGACTGAGGGGACTCAGGCTGCCCAAACCGGCGCTCGGTCCGTTCGGTCCTCCTGCACCACCCGTCGGAGCGCTCGTGTCTGCTCCCGGGTTCTGCTTCTTCCACTTTGTCCGGCGGTTCTGAAACCAGATTTTCACCTGGGTCTCTGTTAAGCTCAGTGACAGCGCCAGGTTGAGGCGCTCGCACACGGAAAGGTAGCGCGTCGACTTGAACTTGTTCTCCAGCGCCACGAGCTGCTCGTACGTGAACGCAGTCCGAGCCCTTCTCGGCTTTCCGGACTTCGAGTCCGAGCCGGACCGTTTCCTCTTCGGCTTGCCTTGTTGGTTCGGTCCGTTCGAGGACGAGGACTGCTGGCTCTGCTGCTGCCCGCCGGGACTCGAACTTTTCATCACCGGCTCCTCGTCCTCTCCGTCGGCGTTTCCGGTGAGCGCGCCGCTGCTCTCCTCACTGCACAGATCATCGTGTAACTCACTGTCCGTGGGATTCCCACGCGGGAAATCACTCTCACATTCTGAAGACCTGAACACGAAACCATCCTCTGCTGAAAAAAAATATTGCAGTGATGCATTATTCATATTTTTAAGCCTTATTGACACAAATCCACAGTTATTCATGAATATTGTTTTTTTTTCTTTTTCTTTTTAAAGAAAATCCTGTCCATGTTTGAGTCGTGCTGTAATCAAGACATGCACTAAAATGACACAAAGAATGAAATTGATCTGAAATCCTGATTAAAAAAAAAAACAACCCCAAGCACGACTATTTTGTTTTTTGTACAAAATGAGAGCTGAAACTTTTAGATGCAAATGTTGTTTATTCTTGCATAACTTTCATTATAGTACCTGAACTCATAGAGGTTTTTTTTTTTTTTCAAAGACAATAAGCTAAAGTTGCATGTTCCATGTTTACAGTCTTATTTTCAGGGATCCAGTACACAAGGCTGTAAAACTGCAAGCTGGTTTGAGGTTTCTGATATGCAGAAACCGTCTTAAATAGACCTGTTTGAAGTATGGAGGATGTGATTGCAAGTTTAGCTCATACCAAGGATACTTTCTCTTCATTTCTGCTATTCAGGGCTTGAGACAAAGCTGTTCAACATGGCAAGAAAAAACAATTAAAGCCCTTCGATCACTTAATTCAGCGCTGATTGGCGCGTTAAGGACGCCGGATAATGGGGAAAATCGGCCCTGAGTGGCACGTGCAACGGACAGGTCGATATCCTATTATCGAATCGAGTATATCTCTTTCAGGCAGCTTGCAAACTCCTCCTCAACATCTAAATTATCGGGTCAAATTTGGGATAATTACACGATTTAAACCTGTTATACTTATTAAGTGAGATATCGATCACGACGCTCTAAAAGTCCAAAAGATGCGCAAGAGGAACACCAACACCATTTACCTCCAGAAACAATTTCGTTTACAGACATTCCAAACTTATAGTGCTTTTAAATTTACAACAATTATTATTATTTTTTAATTGGCTTATAAAATATCAACAGTAGATGGAAATAATTAATCAATGCGTCGTCCAAACAGTAGGCTAATTCAATTAATTAAGATGATGAGAGAAGTTCTGATTCATTTTAAAGTGCGCTTCATTTTATCCATAACATTTCTTCTTCTAAACATTGCGACTTTAAAGAAGTAGTTGAACTAGCCTGTCCCACAACCCGTGCTGCCCGATCCGAGTCGAAGTTTCATGCAAACCTCATGGTCACACAGAGTGCGTGTTTATTTCACACTTACTGAGCATTCCTGAGGATTTCTTGCACTCGTAGTCTTCAGGAAATACTTTCTGATCTGCTGCATGATTTGAATCTTCGCCTCTGTTTTCGGTCCCGAACCCACACCCGGAGTCACAGCCTGTCCGGCTGAGTGGCTGCCTTTTGCTTGTGAACTTATTTGGGTCCAAAATGTCCAGCACTGAGAAGGAGGTGGTCCGAGGAGCGCTGGGCGGCGGAAGCGCAGGTGCGTCCTGGCGCACGGAGTTTTCTCGGCCCTCCGCCTGAAGCACGTCTCTGGCTGCGGGACAGGAAAACACAGCCAAGTCACCGGAAGCGATGCGCTTTTCCCCGTGCGCCTCCATGTCCACGCTTTCCGGAGACGCCACCACGATCACTGCTGTTTGCGCAGCGATGCCAGTCGCAGGCGGTTCGATGGAGATGTCGCCCACCTGCACTTTATCCCTATTCATAGTTTCTCCCACTAGAAATGTTATTTGGCTTAAAGCATACCGAGGAGGGGAGCGCGAGATTCCTCACACTGTCAGTTCTGCATGCAGAGATCTATCTATATCCTGTGTGCTGGAGTGGACAGATGCCGGCTGGATGTTGATCTCTCTTGCTCCGGTTCTTTTTTTGGGGGGAGATTTTAACCCCCCCACCCCACCCCACCCCACCCCACATTGATGTCCCGCCTGTGCGCCCGGTTACTCCCTCCCTCCCTCCCTCCCTCCCTCCCCTATCCTTCTCTTACCCCCGCTGAAACCCACGCACAAGCGCTACGCCTTATTTATGCATTCATATTCTACTGTGAGTCGTAATTGGCTACAAATTAATCCCGCGCCTCTAATAGCCTATTATCTCCGTCTGCGGCCGTGAGAAGCGGCGGAGGCGAGCGGCGTGTGAGCGATGATGTGGGCCGTTGATATACGCAGCTGTCAGCTCACTTTCAACGTTAAGACCATTGGACTGGAAAGTCACTAAATAGGCTTATTTTTCCCCTTCCTCCCTCCCTCCCTCCCTCCCTCCTCCTTCGCCTCTCGATCGGGATTGAGGTTCGGGTAATGATTGTTCTATGATAAATTTAGGAGAATAAAACAGGGCCTTTAGAATAAAAGCAAAGATCTTATCAAATAGTTAGCACATGGTTTCAGTTCAAATAATAATAATAATAATAATAATAATAATAATAATAATAATAATAATAATAATAGGCTATATTTTGCCAAAAGTATTCTACACATCCCTAAAGTCCCATAAGGTGATTTTAATTCTTTATTGAAAAAAAAAATCTTTTACGCACAAGTTATTATCTTGTGCACACTGGACTGATTCTGATAATTTGCTGCAAATTGCACTTGAATACACACACACACACCATTCATAACACTGTCTTCTTGAACGCCTTTATTCATTCCAATAAGTAATGAACAGGCGCATTAGGCAAAATGAAGCACTGTTAGTAGTGCACAATGGGATCTAAACAAGCCTACAAACGACCTCGAAATTCATGCTTAAAAATTCTCATGAACTTTCAGTCTACAAAGACTACCTTAGTGTAATGTGGTAAAATCGCCTTGGAAAGTTGAGCAAAATTGGATTTCTAGGTCGAGTGGGTGACACATACAAGGTCAGCTCTTTGCAATTACCGAGTGCAATGATCCTTTGGGAGAAAGAAATTAAAAGTTGGGCAAAATAATGGGTAAAACAATCAGCTGTAATTTTAGTCGGGATGAACATGATTATCCCATCAGGAGCAGACCCACGGGAGCTGCGACACCGCGCACTGCAATGAAGCACCAGCGACATAAAGCGGCGTCCAAGCTTTAATTCAACACCTATTAGGTCTTAATCAGATCTTCAGAGCAGTCAGACAATCACTTTAACACGCGTTTCCCCAATTAGCCTACAATCTATAGCTTAAACTTTGTATAATTTGTGCTTTGTTGAAGGAGCAGTCTGAGAAAAAAAAAAGCCAACAATTTGACCTGCATAGAAATTCCAAATACAAAAAACTATCTCGAATTCATATTAATGATTGAATAAATGCATCAGGTGTATAAATAAGTTAGCACAACCAATAAAAATGCATTTGTGTCAATGACCATTCCCCCCTATAAAATATTACTTAATTTTTGCTTATTTCTACTTCATTTAGAGACTGCAACATCATTTATTTGCTGTGCCCTTTAGGTTGCTGTGTTAGCTGGGAAATAATTTTGCATTGTTTTAATGGAATTATAATAGAATTATACATGACAATTTACTTAGAAATAAACATCTCGTTTATAATTGTACGTATGACGTATATATAAGCTACGGTTATTGACATCACTGACTAACCAGGACACTGACAACTTAATTACTTTAATAATTACCAGTACAAAAATAATAAAATAAAACCTGAAATTTAGTGTGTGGTGGGGGGGGGGGGGGGG
>JAPFFA010000027.1:17129176-17140910 GCA_026153275.1 Sciades herzbergii
TGTCAAAATTTCACACTTCATCTGTTGTTTACACATAGAAGTAAACTAAATGCAAAAGAAGCCCTAACTTACCCTTGTAAATACAACTGCTTTGTCATTGTTGACTGGTTTAATTAATAAGGTACTTATTTACCCATCCAGAGATGAAGTTGTTATAGGCTTCCATAGGCCTTCATTTGAGATTTGTCGACCCACAAAGTCAGCCAAACCAGACAGAATGCGATATCTGGGTACTCGATGGTCCGTAGAAGGGTCTTATCCTCAGAAAAATCAGACTTTTTTAAATAATATGGGTCAAAACCACACATATCTATCTTCTCTTGGTACCGAATCTTTGCTCAACTGTTCAAATCATGTTAATACTGAGAAAATTCAGCATTGTTTACAGACACACTTTCAGCGGCTGCCACCCTAGTTGCTTTGTATATCCACCATCATGGTGGACGCTCATGATGTAGCACATTTTGATCACATGGTTGCAAGTCATCTATTCCAGCTGACTATGGGTAAGAGGCAGGGTACACCATGGACAAGTCGCCAGGTCATCGCAGGGCTGACACATATAAACAAACAACCATTCACACTCACATTCACACTCACAGTCAGTTTAGAGCCACCAATTATCCTAGCCTGCATGTCTTTGGACTGTGGGGGAAACCGGAGCACCTGGAAGAAACCCACATAGACACGGGGAGAACATGCAAAACTCCACATAGAAAGGCCCCCGTCGGCCACTCGGCTCGAACCCAGAAAGTTCTTGCTGTGAGGCGACAGTGCTAACCACTACACCACCGGGTCGCCCAATACTACTACTACTACTACTACTACTACTAATAATAATAATAATAATAATAATAATAATTATTATTATTATTATTATTATTATTATTATTATTATTATTAAAACTGCCCATAAAATGTGTGGACAATGTTTTTAATAAATAAAAATACTTTTTTCATCAGTTTTATGGAATAACCTTAAATATAAAATAATAAGTTGATTTATTTTCAGAATAACAATCATGCAGTGGCTTGCATAAGGATCCACCACCGTTCAACGTTTCCATGTTTTATTGTGTCACAATCTGAAAACCTGAAAAGGTCTTTTGGGGTATTTTTACTATTTGATTTACGCAATATGTTTCACATTTGAAGACAGAATTTTGATATTGTGACACAAAGGTTAATTAATCAAAACAAACAAACAAAAAACCCAAGGCATTTATTAGTTATTTATTGGTCCAAGGCTATGATTTTCAGCTTACTGTCTTCTTAATCTGCAGTGTAACGGTAGTATATATCCCTTTCCCCAGCACACAGAGAACGACCGATTCACCATCAAGCCACAGAATGAAATAAGAGAAAGAAAAAAGCATTCATTAGGGATTCCACTCCAAGGGCCTTAATCCCAATTGGATTGGTGAGGAATTTGAAGGCAATACAATTGCGCAATTTGCACACAAAGTGGTCTGAATTGATCTAAAATAAACCCTCAACTTTAAATGTGCAAAAAAGACTAGCAGATAATTACATCATTTAGGAAATTGATTGCCGAGGAGTCAATGCAAGAGCTTTCGGAAACTGAAGATAAACGACAACAGTGGCCATTTTAAGGGAGCCCATTGACGTTGACGATGACCAAAGAGAGATTAAATATTTCAAACGCCACAAAAAAAGGCGAGGACAAAAATCAAAGTGCTTCAGGGAGGACAATGGAAGACAGAATTAGGGCCAACAAAAGATTTCATTAAGCCAAACAAGGCTTAACTACAAAATCAATATGTCATAATTAAAGCTAGAGGCATGCCTTTAGAGTAGAGAGAAAGGTGAAGTAAAGGGACTTATTTGGCCTAAATGATGGTCAGGGTTATTAAGATTAAATGATAAATGAATTTCCCGCACAAAAAAAACTATTCAATACGTACTTTATTTTTTCTCCTTGGAAATAGGACCCTCCTTTGGAAGCAAGTATCTGAAATTAATAGCTATGGATATTCAGTGAAAGTGCACAGCTGAACAGTGAATACAGACAAGAGCCATAGAGTAAAAGGAAATACAGGTTACAGCAAACACACTGAGCAGCCCGACAAAGACCAATTAATTTTCACTAATTTGTAACTGTATGTTAAATAAATTATCATTATTACCCATAATATTCACTTATACACTATACAGATATCTAGTTATAGATAGGTGCTTCTGCTAAATGCATATATTCTGTTAAAGTAGATGAACTGAAAAGTTTCTTAATAGCAAGATTCAATTTCAAAAGCTCTGACAGCTGTTGGAAGAAAATCAAGTTAGCCTCATTGTGCTCGTGTCCGTATAACTCCAGTCAATGACTTGCAGATATGGTTGACAATAGGACATTTCTTTTTTTTCTAGATTTTTTACATTTTGAAAGGACCCTGAAGTTATTAACTCAAATCATGGATGAGCAGAATGGTGCTTCATGAGCAGAACCCTGATCACTCTTGGTGATGTCTGCTTTTTAGGGCTCATCTGGGTGGAAACAGGTCATAATTTGAAAGAAAAAGATCCACCCTGGGCACAGAAAAGGAGTTTAATGTATTACACTTGAATGGGAGTATTGAATAGGTGCACATACAGGTGACAAACGCACATTTGTTCTGCCTCATCTGAAATTTATGAAAATGGTGATACAATCAAAAGGCACTGTTAGCCTCTCTGTTGTTCGTGTCTTTAGGAGCAATCATTAATCTATATTTCAGGAGTAAGAACTTGCCCTATTCTACCTTAATTTTAGCCCTTCCCATTTTCACTTGTAGTTCCAAAATGTATGGATGTACATGATGTTGTACCTGCTGCCATGTACATTTCATGATAACAAGTCTGTCCTGTAGGTCACTCTAAGGTTACATACACACCCCAGGGCTTTTGTTCTGGTCCTTGCACACGTTCTGTCTGTGACACAATGAGTGTTTTATTTGTTCCTATTTCCATTACTTAGCTGTTAATTAATAGAATCGTAAATGCATATTTGCTGGATGAGACGAAAAGTAGTCAATAAAATAACAGTACATGGGAACCTCTATTTTGTTCAGGTTTAGTATGAACTGAGAGTTTTGGGGGGAAAAATAAGGTGTAGAAGAAACTTCAGACCAATTTCAAAATGATGAATTAATACTAAGTTACCAACTAACCAAGTAATCATGTGACTAAATAAAAACTGTTCAAGACCACATCAGAAAGCTCTATTTAATGATAAATACCAGCTTGGGAATCAATTATAAAATGACATATGTACTCAACATAAAGCGTTGTGTTAATCTGTAGTGGATCATGACAATCCCTCTACAGAAAAGCAGCTTTCATTAGTGGTCTGCCTGGTGGTTTGGGCTGAGGCAACCAATAGGGTGAGTGGAGGGGTATATCTTTACGAGAAATAACAAACGAGCCCACTCTACTGATAAGAAGAGCTGGTCGCCGGCTGCGCAATGATAGCGGGCCTCTGGTGCATCTATCTAATTTTCAAGGGTCAGCCTTCCTCTGCATCAGTGCTCTGCTGAAATGCAGAAATGAATTCTACCCCCAGCACACTTTCATTACTGGAATTTCGCTTCACTTTTTAGCAGTGTATATTCCATTGTGGCCTTGAGATTTTAAATTATTCTTTATTAATCTAACTGAATATTATTAGTATGGAGTAATATTCCAATGTGGCAGTCCTCATCATTACTCAAGACAGAATTCAGACTTTTTTTTAATGGACATTTTTTCTTTTAAAGATGCAGCAGTATGACATTTCTGCAGTACATAACCATATCTAAAAAATGTTCAAAATAACTGTTGTTTTACTAACAGCTACATTTACAGTACAGTATACTTGCTCATCTAACAGACGGGGGGGGGGAGACAAAAAAAAGGGAAAAAAATCTACATTTGCATTTATATTTTACCATTTTTCAGACTTGCTGAACTTGACAAAGCATAGGGTTAACAAATGCTCATCATGGTTATGCATCCTTAGAGGCAAACTGAGCAGGCCTCAGTGAGTTACGTTAACCCTTGCCTCTTAAAGTCAACACATTTTCTGAAGCATTAATCTATGAAATTAATCTAAGTTTGTATTTCACCCTGACACTGGCAGCTCTAACCTCTTTGCATGCTATTTGGTAGAGAAGATCTTCTTGTTTTTCAAACTGTCAGCTTTTCATACTTACATGACTAGGATTGTTTTTTTTCCCCTCCACCAGAAGCACAATATGTGCCTAATAGAATTTAAATAAGACTGCCTAATAAATATTGTTGAACTGATCTAAATGATGTCCATTGAATTAATTATGCGCTCGGATTAATTTTTTAAACATATATAGAACGTGAAAAAAACTAAGATAATGTTTTTGCAATCTTACATATAACATGCCATGCCATCCCATGCCATTGCTTTCACTCTATCTTTCCTTTACCTTATAAAACCAGCCTTCCTTTATGTAGGTATGGATGTGTGGAACGAGTGAGAGAGCTAATGCCATTATCTCGACACCAAGATGGAGCCTGGATTAGTGACCAATGTAAATGAGATATGAGAAGGGCCCTGCATTAACAGCAGCCTTTCTTTGGCGGGATGGCTCCAGCAAATAGAGCGAGATAAGGAAATCCCTGTAATTACATGGAGACACATTGGTCAATTCCGCACTATAAGTACCTGAGCTCTCCAGCCTTACCATGGGAGGGGCGGAAAAAGACACCAGGAAGTGTTATCCTTGGCAATATTAAGTGATTCTGTGCGATCAATAGGAATACATGGAGCCAAATGTAAAGATGAGTACTGGACGCCAAGGCCTTTTGTGTCCTGCTATCACTCCATCATTTTTTGGTAATATCATTTCTGAATTAAATTTTATGGCTCATTACTTTCCATGACAGTCAGTCTGTAAGTGGAATCTAAAGTAGGTACAGCGAGGCTTTGTTCCAGGCCAACGCTGTTAAGATATTATTTATATCTAATTGTCTGATAATAAAATACTTGGCTCTCAGTGCTGGTATTTACATATGAGTAGTCAATCACCATTTAGTCAAGGGACTCTTAATGAAGTCCTAATAGAACACTTGCTTCAGCATCAAAAGTGGCAAATAATAATAATAACATTTATCTTCAGGTAATCATTACAATAACAGTACAAATATTGTAAAACTGTTGGCAAAAATGTGTCAGCTGGATGGGTTTTATACTTAAAGTGACCAGGTCATGCCTTAGAGGTGCTCAAAGAAGTAGTTTTACATTTAAATATCGAAGTAAAAAGGTCATAAGTCAACAGGAATCACCACGTGATTGGACTGACAAACAACCATCACTGTAGCTCTTCTTGGACTGTATTCAGAGTTGAATTAAATGCACACAGTGAAGATTTAATGCTAAAATTATGCACATCAGTATTCAGACCGCAAATGTAAATACAAACTTATATGCTATTCAAATGGTGAAAAAACATGTTTTCAATTTGGTCTTGATGATGTAGCACTGCTTCAACCTTGCAGTAAAAACACGCATCGTTCATATGACGTGTCTACCTAAGCGGTGAGCAAAGCGCAAAAGCTGATTATCTGAACATGCCTTGGAAGTCATAGTATTAAGGCTAAGAGTCACCCTAAGAGTCACAAAGGAACCGTATTATATTCAGTACCACTGCCTGACAGTTCCATGAAACCCACAATATGTCACAATGTTTCAGGCTGTGAGAACACTCAAAAACACCAGAATGCCTCTCAAAGCCAATATTAAATGCATAAACATGACTATTAATAATATCCTTCAATCATAAGTAATTACTAAGAATATGACTTTATGAAAACGTTTTCTTCTCCACAGAGGGTATCAGAGGAGACAGAATCTCAATCTAAGATATTGCTTATCTTAAAAGTGAGCTGTAATGTGTAATCTGAGACATTACTTAAAGCGAGCTGCAGATGAGTGCTCAGTCAGCTGATCCTGACTTATGAGCATGTTTTCTTTACAGGAGAGTGCACTGATTTAACTAAAACATTATCAATTTTATTCATTCGACAACTCAAAATAGTGAATTAAAAATGTGACAAAATAGATAGAATGGATAGAAATTGTGTGCATGGTCAACTGTCAGTGCACAATATAAAAATAAAACTCAAAATAAATGTATGTGCTGGATCATGTGCTATTTTATAAGTTGCTGATTAATGAACAAAAAGCTATATTAAACCAAATTCACAGGGATTAATGTGATGGTTACAATTAGGAGCATTTGTACAACAAAGGCAACGTACAAAATTCCTATTAGATGTGTATTTCGATGCTTTCCATCTTCTCATTCTTACGTGCGTGTGCATGTGTGTGTGTGTGTGTGTCCCACTCTAGATTTTTGCTCATAACTCAGCAACGACTGGACGGATTGACATGAAATTTGTTAGGCTGATGTATCATGATCACAGGAACCCATTCAATTAATTATGTTGTGGTGCAAAGAAAAACGAAGAGAAAGAAAAAGAAAGAGTACTTTCACATATATATTTTCCAAACAATTATGCTTTATGAGAAAAGAATGAACCAAGGTTTGTACAGATCTGTTTAATAATACTAGCACCACACTGCCTTTCTTTAATAATGCCCTTGAAAATTGATAAAGCAATGTATCGTAACCCTACAAAAATGAGGTTCGATTGGAATAATAGAAGAAACAAATAAGAAAATAGTGCATGAATATAATCTGAATGACCCCCCCTTCTAGCCAAGAGGAAATCATTGTTACGCTGCGTGGGCGAGGTCTGCTATCTCTGATTGCCTTGTTTATTTTTTGTTTTTCAACTGTCTCTTGCTTGTATGTCAAATTTTAATACATTTTACAGCAAAAAAAAAAAAAGCAAAACCAAAAAAACCCCCACCATTTCCTTCTTCAGTCAGCATTTCCTATGCCTTTTTCTATGGTTATTTTTTTAACTTAAAGCTAGGTTGGGTAATTTTGGAGAAATCAGCAAGATTTTAAAAAGTATCCAACCAAAAACTCCCACCTTCTCCCTTCAACCCTCCCTCCAAAGCCACTCCTCAAAAACACATGAACGCGCACTGCCTGACTACTGCTGGAGGATGAGTCCGAGAGAGAGAGAGAGAGAGAGAGAGAGAGAGAGAGAGAGAGCGTTGAGGGGAGAAGCATAGTGCATCATTGTCATATCCAACTACCTCATTTCTCATTTATATGTAAGAAAACACCAAACATTATCATAATAAACATAAGCAACAAATATGGCTATTGGACTTACAGCTATTATAAAGCTCACTAGCTTTAATAATATGTCTGCCTAGCTTTGTGGAAGACTCCGGTTATGCACAATGAGTGTACAGGCAGAGTGCACGCAGGTAGACAGGTAGTCAGGCAGGTAGGCCATTCAGTCATTTCATTTGGACTGAATAAAATGATTGGATGGGCTTTTTACAACCTTGTGACTGTTACAGCTGATGGGTTTTTTCTTTTCATTGTTAGAGCATTTGAGTTATTTCTTTCCCTCAGCATGTAAGGAAAATTTCAAAAAATATAACAAAAATGTGTAACAAAAATTAACCTACCCTAGCTTTAAGATCAAGTGCTTGTGTATAAAGACGCGGTCAAGGCTCTGTTGAAAATCCTCAGTTTGGATGGCTCAGCTCGGTTACTCAGGAAAAATCTGTCAACCTTGGAGGCATGAAATAGATTATTTGCATATTCTGAATGAGGTACACAAAAACTCGACTTAAAATACTGCTTAAAATGTGTAAACCAACATTGAATATGAGTAACTTTTGGGGTTAAGTAGCCGTATCTGAATACAGCTACTTGTCTGCTGTTTTTAAAAGTCTCTCCTGCATTTCGCTATTACTAGAAGGCTAAAAAAAAAAGAATAAACAAGCACCATTTGCGTCACTTTGTAACCTTCTAACCCTTTAATGCGCATTGTTGTGGCAGGACAGGGCTTATAGTAAATCGTTTGTTGCACTATAAAATAGCTTTTGCCCTACGCAGTTCTATTGCACAATGATTTTTATCCATCGAGTGCTCAGTCTATTCCAACCTCACTTACTGGATCACGATGGTCAGTCATCCAGATAGCACACCGAGTACCAAAGTTGTGCTCTCGCTTCACAGATAACTTTGTGAACAAGGGAGCTGTGTGAGTCCCTTAAGATTCATTTTCTCCCAAGTCCGTCTTATGGATTTTAAATTGAACCCATTCTAGGAACAAGATGACCT
Organism: Sciades herzbergii; assembly: GCA_026153275.1. Taxonomy (NCBI): domain Eukaryota; kingdom Metazoa; phylum Chordata; class Actinopteri; order Siluriformes; family Ariidae; genus Sciades; species Sciades herzbergii. The sequence continues at coordinate 17,137,396 of JAPFFA010000027.1, forward strand.
TTTCTAGATCCAGTTTGGCTCAACAGACTGCAATGAATGGTTGTAAAGGGACTCTATTAGGATGACAATTCATGTCTTAGCTTTGCAGGTTTCATATTCAGTATAAGAAATGTCTTTTCTTTTCAGGTGGTCTTACAAGGACAGATTCAAAGAAAGTGAAGCTGGACGAAAAGTGCATCGATAGTGAAACACAATAATGAATGAGAGAATTAGTTTTAGCTACTCCTGCCTCACCATCTCATGTCTCTTGACCATGAATGCAGAATCCAAATGATTTTTTTTCCCCCTCAATGTCTGGTGTGTAAAAGGCTCATGGAATCAACTTGGTAGCATTAATACCTTTTGAGGGGTTTTTTTTCCTGAAATAAAAACATATTAAGGGGATGTTGTGATATGCACGTTTTCAGCTTATTTGCTATCCTTGAACATGGCCACAAAATGCTTTCCACTTTCTTGTGGACTCTCAGGTCCTTGGCTGTCACAAGGTCAAAGGGAAGAGTTTTAATTGCTGTGGGCTGCTATGTGCTTTCATGAGCTCCACCATGATAAATTGCTCATTGGTTGAAAAGCTAGTCTATATAAACAAGCTTATCTCTTCTCCTCTGTAATGAAAAATGAGTTGTGAGTATCATTGTTAATCACAGTAATTGTTAATGTTAAGAGGGCTGGATTTCCAAGTCTCCTCATTATTGATTTAATTTTTTTTTTCACCGAACCACTCTGCTTCTATATCTTCTATATAATTTTCCTGATTAGTTATTTTTGGCCTGTTTCTCATACAAGCTATCAGGCAAATATAAAGAATTGCTTGCTAAAGATGCATGAAATGTGAATTCACCATACATAGATATGGTATAAGCTTTTTTACTTCTCCTTCGCCAGCAGATTAGTGACCCCCACCACCGTTATCAGCAAATAGGCACAATGGGAAAGGCTAATTAACTATAAACCTCTAAGATCTAAATATCACTTTATTGAGCCTTTTTCAAAAGCAGCTCATGTATTGTTGCACAAATCGGGGTTGACATGTCCTAACATAACCATACTGAAAATCATACAAGCGATTAACAGCAATTAATATTAGTTACACAAAAAAGATCAATATCGATATCTATTTGTTGGCAAATTACAGGTGTGTGTTTAAATGTTTGTAATAGGTATGGTTAACCTATTTTACAGGACAATCTGAACCTCTCAGTGGAATCCTGCAGGGTTTGTTCACCCCATAGAACAAACGATCTATTACAATCCTACTGTTACACTTTGCTCTGATTAAATGTGCTATAACATCAGTTTGCATTTGTTCACTAAAGCAATCTTGATAAACAGTTCTCTCAATGTCTACACTGTCAGAAATAGGTTTACAGTAGGAGTCCATTTCTGTTCCCCAAGGTACAAGCTACACTACTGTATCCCCTAGGGCTCATTATTGGACCTCAAGGTAACTATGTGTACCTTTTTAGGGCCCAAAAGGTACATATATGTTCCCTAGCAGTATTTAACAGGTACAAATAAGTACCTTAGAAGGTACTACCCCAGTGACAAGCAGTTGTACCCCTAAAGGTGCTTTATTTTCTGAGAGTGTATAATCAGAATTATTTGAAAAATTTCCCAACTGAAAATCAGTCTTAATAAGTATGTAAGAATCTAATCTAATCTAATGTAATCTTTACATCTCTAACCTAATCTATTTCTATTAACCACTTAACAGGTTAATTTGCCAGAAGTAGGAAATGTTCACAGTAATAGTCACAGGAAATAACCACTTTAACGAATATTTGGGAGACGGTAATATTCTGTTAGCACATTAAATCTTTTTTAAATGTCAAAAATTGAGCTTGGTCATTAGGCATATAAACAGTGGCACTAATGAGAAAAGTAAATGTAATTGAAGGTGACCGTATAAAGAGAAAGTAGATCATAAAGTGAGCATTTGTAATTAAAGAAAATAATGTTTTTTTTTATTAAACACTAGTGCAAGCCTTTTTTTATTCAAAATGTGCCAACATATCATATGGAAACAAGTTTTACTTTCAGTCTTAAAAGTATGACTAATGTTTCAATATTTCATGCCACAAGAAGCACAATTGCTTTGGTAATTAATTAGCTCACTAACAGTTAAAACAAGCCTTGTGCTGTACCACAGCTGCTGCTCTGATGTTGCGCAATGGCAAGTAATTAACCTTTCTTCAGCAATGGGATTTGCTACAAGATCATCACCATGTTGATGAAATAATTATTATAAATTCCATCTCTTCGTTCGGGTGACGTTGTTAATTACTTGTCAGTAATCAGCTACTCCTGACTGCACTTCCATGAACTGCCTTGGCGCAGATGAGAAGAAGTGTTCGAACCAAGCTCTACTGCCTCTGATTTGGGTGCATTCCTTGTGACAGTGGCACCAGCACTCATAATTAATTATCTTCTCATGCAAGATTTGCTCCAGATCACAGACTCTCCCCCATCTAATGAGATGGCTTCTCCAATTATCTCGAGCAGGGAGGCAATGCTCGCTTGTCAATAAATCAAGGAAAGCGATGGCGGCTCATTGAGACTAAATTTCAGAAATTATCCTATTTACAGACATGCCAATAAAGCATAATACTGTGCGGAATACTCTTAAACACATTCAGTCATGTTGAGATCCCAGGGGAAAATGGTTAAAGAGGTTCAAGAGCCATTTTTGTTTTGTAGGAAGCAAAATTAGGACTAGTAAAGAGGGCATTTAGCTGATTAATCTGCTGAAACTGTAGTTAAGGGCCTATAGGTGAAGAGATTTCTTTTTAGCTTTGAAACATGGTGAATAAAGATGTTATCAGAGATACCAAGGTAGAAAGGAACTAGTGGGAAATCAAATAACTAGCTAACTAACTGTCTAAATAAATAAATAAATAGGTCACAGTTAGCATAACGAGTGGGTAGGGGGTACGTGATGAAATATCTACGTTATTATAAATGATATCTTCAACTTTCATGTTTCTCCAGTAAGGCTGGTAAATGATATGGTCTAAGACAGAGGAATATACATCCAAGTGACAGAAAACGGTGTTTGTGAAATGTCCTGATCAGAGCTGTATATGCTACATTTACTCTGCTCTCCTCTCATCATTTTCATCATGGAAGACATTTCTCAATTCAGTGATTTCCTACTGACTGAGACAGTATGTATCTTTACATATTTGTGGCTGCACTCACATTTATTCTCTTTTTCCTCATTTTCCCGTCATTTCCCATTCTTTGACTTTGATATAGACATAGGGATACGTGTGTGTGTGTGTGTGTGTGTGTGTGTATGTGGCAGGATGGAGGACACCATCATTAAAACCACAAACCTATATTTCCTGTCTAATGTCAAGAAATATCACTTTATTCACACTTTTGTAATAGCTATCATGATTCATAGCAGTATTGTACATTTAACAAAGCGAGTACAGACTCAGGGCGGCACGGTGGTGTAGTGGTTAGCGCTGTCGCCTCACAGCAAGAAGGTCCTGGGTTCGAGCCCCGTGGCCGAC
>JAPFFA010000027.1:17412694-17424464 GCA_026153275.1 Sciades herzbergii
CTTTATTGGTGAAAAGGAACACCCAAACAAAAATGCATCAGATTTTATGAAAGTGAGGGCAGCTGATGCACCCTAGCCTTCACTGTGGCTTTGGAGACAGAAAATCGAGAGATGAGCTGCTTGTGTGATTTGACTGTATGCAGTTGGAGTTAAAAAGGGACCTTGCATCACATACCAGTGCATATCCTAAAATGGCAAGGTGTTTTTCTTTGTTATATTACAAAGTTAAAGTATTTTACAGTTAAATAATTTTAGATGTGTGATATAGAGCTCCTTTTATTTGCTAATTAACAAGACTAATTATTCACTGGCTCACTGGTCTTTCATGTTTTTTTTTTTTTTCTCTTCTCGCTTGCCTGAGCAATCAGCTTGTGAGATTATTGGTTATGAGGGTGAGAAGTGCATGACACCACTTTGGTGCTATTTTGTAAAGCTTCAACTTTGGAAGTGCTCAACTGTAACTCTCAGGTGGAGGGAAAAAAAAAACGTGCTTGCATTGTGGCTACTTCCCGTAGAATAACTTGTTTTTAAAATTGTTTTGCCAAGCTAGCACTGCAGGGTAACATAGCTTTTGAAAGACTGGCTACCTGCCTTGGTGGAGATGTATGTGTAAATCCTTACTTGCGGTGGTACTCTCAATTGGGTTTGATTGTAAATTTTTTTTTTTTTTTTTTTTTTAAATAAACACTGAAGCCTGTTTTGTCCAAGATGTGATGCTGGAGTTTTGTTGTTGCACCGACATTTGGTTTTTGGGCTTTGTCCTGGAATGCAGGTCTGCTCACTTCAGCACCCTGGCCATCAAGCAGAATCCCATGCTTGCTGAGGCCTACTCCAACCTGGGCAATGTGTTTAAGGAGCGTGGTCAGCTTCAAGAGGCAATTGAGCATTATCGTCATGCGTTGCGCCTCAAGCCGGACTTCATCGATGGCTACATCAACCTGGCAGCAGCTCTGGTTGCAGCAGGAGATATGGAGGGGGCTGTGCAGGCTTATGTATCTGCTCTCCAGTACAATCCGGTAAGGAATTGTAAAGCATATTTAATACTATTCTAAATTAATTATGGGTGGTAGCTTTAGAGTTTGTTTTATTTATTTATTATTTTTCTTCTTCCCAGGATCTGTATTGTGTTCGCAGTGACTTGGGCAACCTTCTTAAAGCTCTTGGGCGTTTGGAAGAGGCAAAGGTCTGTTTTGACATGTCAGCGTGTGCATGGTGTCCAGTTTGTTTTTTTTTGGCTTTTTTTTTTTTTTTTTTAAGGGTTTTTTTTTTTTTTTAAGTTTTCTTTGCCTTTTCCTTTAGATACTAGTTAATTTTGAGTTCCCTCATAACTGTTTTAACGCTGAGCTTTGGGAGTGAGTGCTTCCTTGACCCCAAACAAACACTAAGAACTCTCTTTGCTTTCTAGACATGTGGTGCTTTCTACTCTTTTCTTCTTCCTACCTTTACACATGTCCTTCACTTCAGCCCCACGCCACCACTCACTCTGCTACTCAGCAGACCTAGCAACACGGCTAGTGTCATTAGTTCCAAAGGATGCACCTGTCCGTACCACGCCATCAGGTTGCTCTGATTTTAAGACCTGAAACACCAACCACTATCATTAGAAACACAGGGAACTCTTTCTCTTCAGTGCTTTTTTTTTTTTTTTTTCCTCTTTTTTTTTCCCCCCCTTCTCTTTTAAATTACATGAGAACAAGCTTAGAGTACCTACATTGCCATTCTACTTCTCTTTCTCACTCCAACTGCTTTGCTGTCTTTAAACACTGTGCTTCATTCTGATTTAGTTTCTGAGTCAGTCCACCTTCACGCAGGAAGAAAGGCTGGGTCCTTCTGTCTCTCACCAAAGGGGAATCTTTAAACAGAAATTGCTGTTCTGGCATGTTTTTTGTCTTTAGCGTTATGGAGGGTTTATGCTGGCTCGGTCTTGAACACAAAACAATGGATTTGATATGAAATTAGTGATATTTGCTGTGCTGAAAATAAGATGGCTTCCAACCCAGAGATATTTTTCATTAATTTGTCAGACGAATCGCTGCTTATTACACCTCTTTTAAAAAGTATCCGTTTTGGATGATGATGCTGCGGGTTTGTGTTTTTCCACCCACAAATAAAAAGGCCTGACCTGCTCCTAGGCCAATATACTTGTTAATTGTGGATTTGTGGGAGATTAAAGTTGCAGAGAAAGTTCTCTTCTTGCCGGTTAGAAGCCCTCTTATTTGTTGCCTCAGGGGGGAGGAGTGGGGAGGAGCACCAGGGTTCCAGCACCTGTCCATGTTAGCTCTGTCGCTCCGACCCCCCGCGCGCTTGCTCAGGGCCCGTGGAGTGTGCGCGCTCAGAGCTGCTTGCCTGACCCTCCAGCCAAGCTTACCGATACTCTTTAAGGGCTCCACAGTGTTTTTGTAAATAACTAGACTGTAGTATATTCTCCATATTAAGGTTCAAGCAACACTTTTTTTTTTTTCTTCCCCTTCCCCCCCCCTTGGCCCAGTAGCACTTGGGAGGTTTACATGGCGGTGCGCAGTATTGACACTGTGACGTTAGCCCTGGGCTGTGTCAGGCAGGCAGCTCCCTATCTGCACTCCACTGCACGCGTTCAGATGCGATGATAGAGAGAACGAATTACACGCGCAGCACAAGCATTGACCTCTTTATTTCAGAGCTGTGGATGCTTCTAGATACAAATCATTAAACCACAGACTTTTTTTCTTTACCCATTGGGCAGGACTCAAGAAGGCAGGACAGGATAAAGCAAGCAATGTATTAAACCATGTAAGAGTTAAAAATAAATAAATAAAAATAAGGGAAATGATGGAAGGAATGATTTAACTTTTGTTTCCATTAATGTTATGATTAATATTCTTAAGGCCATGTTTTCAATTTATCTGGGGAAGATCAAGCCAGTTAGCCTCCCTCCTTTTACTTCCCTTTAAACAGGATGAATAAACATTTTGAGTAAAATGTAACACAAAGCCTTTCTTCTCTCCCATTCCTTCATAAGCATTTTCTGATCACTTTAAAAGTTGAATTGCTGTTAATTGCATGATTTGAAAATTGAGTAGAATTTTTGTTACTTTATCATTTTTGTGAATTTATTTTATTTTTTTTTATATATCCATATAAAACAAATGTATTGATTGTCAACTTTTACTAACGCTCTTGTTTTCTTATTTTGTCTCTCTTGGTTTCTTCCACCACTGATATTGTTATTTAGAAGGTTTCAGGTGGGTGACACTATTCCTGCGTAGGTGCGGTCCGGCGGAAAGGAACACTAGGGCACCATCAGTCCTCTCCTCTTCTTCCAGCTGCGGCCGCTACCCCCAGACAAAGTCCAAAAATATGGTAACGGGTTTGTAACTGCCAGCGAAAAAAGAAAAACTTCATGCCTGAGTTCTTCTGTCTTGTGGCTACCTTTTGAAGAACAAAAGAAAACAGAGGAAAAAAAAGTAATTGAGACAAACCAAGTTTTATTTAACGTTCCTCTGTACAACTTAACATCGTCCAAAATAGTAATTAAGAAATATGGATTGGATGCAATAAGCAAACAAAAACCTAGAAAGAACCCTCTAACTCTTACTTGTTAATTATTTTTTTCCTGTTGCTTTGGTTTATCATTTTGTTTTTCCTCTTGATTTGGAGTTGCAGCGTTCTGCTGAGCCGATGATGCGCTGTGAGTCTGCAGCGACGCATGGGTTGCGCAGCGACAAAAATGCCCTCTATTGCGATTCAAAAGCGCCTGCGCAAAATAAATGCTCCCCTTTCCCCTCCCCTCCCGGTGTGCAGACTACAGATCTGCCTGTCTAGCCTGCTAGCATGGCACCCAGTGGACCTCATGCCCAGCACAGGACACAATTGGCAAGCAACGTAGTTATTATATGCACCATAAACTCTAAAAATTTAAACAGAACTGGGCAGCATTTGAACCGTGTTCCTGAGGGTCAGTTGGATCCAGAGTGTGTGTCAGTCTGGTGGGCTCAGGAGTGCCTGGGGCTTCATGTCTGTTCTCTGAGCCGGCGTTAGCGCAGCGAAAACTGGCGAACAAATACAGTGCAACCACAGCGTGGCGCAAAACAGGCCGCCCGTGTGGCATTTTTGCGCCTGCCTTACAGGGACCTTCACCTACACTCTGCACAGGCATTTAAGGTTGTGCCTGCAGTCTGGGTAAATCTTTCTGTGCTTTGGTTTTTGTACGAGTTTGTGTAGCCTTTGCCTTAGTCACATAATATACAATCTTGGTTTGAGTATTTTGGTGCGTCTCATACTATTTCTTCCATTGATGAGACCATAACTGAAAAATGTCAGTTAGGGTGAAGGTGCTGGTCAGATTTGCGCAGCGCAGGAAAAAGCGTGCAGCTTAGCGCGGCAGTATGGTGCGCTTGCGAGCCCACGCTGTAGACTCACTTTTTGCTTTATGGACTATGGATTCTAACTCTGGTTTTCTCTACCCTTTTTGTTTTCTTCCTTTTTATTCAATCCCCCCCCACCCCACATCTCTTCTATCTGTTCTATTACTCCTCTCTGCCCCTTTTCCTTCTGTTGGTTTCATTGTTAACCCGTCAAAGGCTTGCTACCTGAAGGCAATTGAGACTCAGCCGAACTTTGCTGTGGCATGGAGCAACCTGGGCTGTGTTTTCAACGCTCAGGGAGAGATCTGGCTGGCCATTCATCATTTTGAGAAGGTGAGCGGGCTTCCAAATGGGCAAGAGAAGTAATTGCTTGCTGGTCACTTAAAGTAACTTCTTTTATTAAGAGGTCATTGTTGGTGGTTTTGTTTGCTTTGTAGGCAGTCACCTTGGATCCAAACTTTTTGGATGCTTACATAAACTTGGGCAATGTGCTTAAAGAAGCTCGCATCTTTGACAGGTAGACTTTTTCGTCACTGTTTTTAACCATTGTTATCCCATACAATCCCACACTGGGATATTAAGTTTTAATGTTCATCCTTACAGAGCTGTTGCTGGTTATCTGCGAGCCCTCAGTCTGAGCCCCAACCATGCTGTAGTCCACGGCAACTTGGCCTGCGTCTACTATGAGCAAGGTCTGATAGATCTGGCCATTGATACCTATCGGCGTGCTATTGAGCTGCAGCCTCACTTCCCTGATGCTTACTGCAATCTTGCCAATGCTCTTAAAGAAAAGGGCAATGTAAGGAACTGTCTCTGTACAATGCCACATTCTATTTTTTTTCTTAAATGCTGTCTTCAAAGTATTCCTTTTACCAATGTGGACAGTAAGCAACCGCTGAAGTTGTAGCTACGTTTGCCAAAGTTTAAACATCCAACCTACAACTTCATCATTGCACAATGCTAAACCCACCTTCAGAAACTGTGGCTTATATTCAGAACCAGACTGTATGAGGTTAATATTGCTGTTTCAGTTGAAAACACCAATATCAATGGTGAAGTAAATTTCACTTTTTTTTTTTAAAGTAGAAATTAGAATATTTTAGAATAGTGTCATGGTGACAAATTAAGTTGCTGTGTGTATAAGACTAAACTGTCTGTGGTATTAGGTGTCAGAGGCTGAGGAGTGCTACAACACAGCACTGCGTCTTTGCCCCACACATGCTGACTCGCTCAATAACCTGGCCAACATCAAACGTGAGCAAGGCAACATTGAAGAGGCTGTCCAACTCTACAGGAAAGCTCTTGAGGTAGGGATTCTATAAGTATTCTCTTCCCATTGTGTCTGCAGTAGTTATGCAGACTCGTGTGACCCGTGTACCGGAAGCATATTCCTGAAGGCTCTGTGTGTGTGTTGAACAGGTGTTCCCAGAGTTTGCTGCAGCCCACTCAAACCTTGCCAGTGTTCTTCAGCAGCAGGGCAAGCTGCAGGAAGCTCTCATGCATTACAAAGAAGCTATCAGGCATGCTGTCATTTCTCCTCAATGATTTAAATTATATTTTGGCCATTTATGCTGTGTACAGAATTTTTATGTATTTTCTTTCACTGTGAATACTTATAGGATCAGCCCCACATTTGCTGATGCTTACTCCAACATGGGAAACACACTAAAGGAAATGCAGGATGTGCAGGGGGCGCTGCAGTGCTACACACGTGCTATTCAGATCAATCCTGCATTTGCAGATGCTCACAGCAACCTGGCCTCAATACACAAGGTAATTTCCTAAAACTGACTGAAAAAAAACCCCATTGCTGTAATTTATTTATTTATTTTGTTTCTGCATAAGAAACAAAGTGAATCTCAGGCTTGCTGTCAGTGAGAAGCAAGGGTTATAACAGTTGATACTAAAATGTTTGCTGCTGGGTAATAAGCATCAGGATTCGTGATGTGGTGAGTAAATTAATGTCATTTTGAATATATTTGTGCACTTTGGCCCACAGGACTCTGGAAATATTCCGGAAGCTATTGCATCTTACCGCACTGCTCTAAAGCTCAAACCTGACTTCCCAGATGCTTACTGCAATCTTGCGCACTGCCTGCAGGTATCCACGTTAAACATCAGTCCCATTAATGCAATTTAATTTTCTTTATTTTGTTTGCCTACTCTGGATGTTTATTCTGAGTCTAGTTTTAATGACTAGATTTGTTTTCACTATTATAAGTCTTGTAATGAATAATTTATTTATTTTTAATAAACTTTCCCAGACGATAAGCAGGCTGTTGCTGTATGTTTTGTGTTAACTCTAGCTTATATTTTGGAGCGTTGCAGTATATGCTAATTTTTTTTATTTTTTTTTTAAATAAATTTAAGCATCTGTTTTGATTGTTCCTGATTTAATATGCAGTTTTTGTCATGAGGTTATAACTATTCTTTTCTCAGATTGTGTGTGATTGGACCGATTATGATGAGCGCATGAAGAAGTTGGTTAGCATTGTGGCTGACCAGCTGGAAAAGAACCGTCTGCCCTCAGTGCACCCTCACCACAGCATGCTGTATCCTCTTTCCCATGGCTTCCGCAAAGCCATTGCTGAGAGACATGGCAACCTCTGCTTGGATAAGGTAACTAGTTGGACCACACTTTCATAGGTTGAAAAATGCTTTGCTGTGTTAAAGTTCTCTGAAATTGAAAACCATAGGTGGAAATGCATGAGTGATTTAATTAAATTATCTGACTCCCTTTTATAAAGTTAATATATCCAAGTGTTGCTCTGGCTCACCTACATTGTTCCTGTGCATTACAGCATAGGGCTTCTGCCACCCCTTATAAATCCGCTACATACCATGAGTTATGCTTTGGTTAATATTTTAGGCTGTTTCAGTAACTAGCTCAGAAAAGTGCCTTTGAGATGCTAATTGCATGCACTGATATTTGCCTGTGGCTTATCAAAGATCAGAGTTGTCTTATGCCTTTCTTATAGATCAATGCTCTTCATAAACCTGCCTATGAGCATCCTAAAGACCTGAAAGCAAGTGGAGGGCATTTGCGTATTGGCTACGTTAGCTCAGACTTTGGCAACCACCCTACCTCCCACCTAATGCAGTCCATTCCTGGTATGCATAATTCTGAGAAGTTTGAGGTGAGTTTATGAACGGAAATGCATGTGGAGATGTATATAATTTTTTGGGGGGGCCGTCGGTCGGTCAGTCAGTGTATTTTGTGATTTTAATGCATGTGTAGTACTGCAATAACCTGGTTCAATTCTATTTCCAGGTATTCTGCTATGCCCTCAGTCCTGATGACAGCACTAACTTTAGAGTCAAAGTGATGGCTGAGGCTCATCACTTTACTGATCTTTCCCAGGTCAGAACATGCAACAATAAGAGCACGTTATAATTGCTTTGGTCTTGATTACCATTCTGATAATGTTGCTCACGTTTCCTGTTATTGTTTCCTTTTGAATAAGATTCCCTGCAATGGCAAAGCTGCAGACAGGATCCACCAAGATGGAATTCACATCCTTGTCAACATGAATGGCTATACCAAGGGTGCCCGCAATGAGCTGTTTGCCTTGCGCCCAGCTCCCATTCAGGTTTTAAAAAAAAAAAAAAAACCCTGGCATGAATAATTCACATATTCATGATTTGTACGTGTTTAAAATTTGGTAAATAAAATGGGCTTCTCATCAGGCAATGTGGCTTGGCTACCCGGGCACCAGTGGAGCTCCCTTCATGGATTACATTATTACTGATAAGGAGACCTCTCCAGCTGAGCTGGCTGAGCAGTATTCTGAGAAGATGGCCTACATGCCAAATACATTCTTTATTGGGGATCATGCTAACATGTTCCCACATCTTAAGGCAAGAGAAACTTGTGAATTTCTTCAACTGACATAATACTGTTATATATGTTGCGTTTGGCAAAAGGAACATTTTTGAGCATTTGTGTTTATGCTTCACAGAAAAAGGCTGTAATTGACTTCAAGTCCAATGGACACATTTTTGACAATCGCATCGTACTGAATGGAATTGATCTCAAAGCCTTTCTAGACAGTTTACCGGATGTCAAGGTCATCAAGGTAAGTGAGGAGCTTCCAGAACGTTTTGAGCTTTATTGGCTTTTAAGTGATCATATTGATTATGGGAGAATGTTTTCCAGATGGAGTGTGACGGTCAGGAGTCAACAGATAGTAACGGAGCCCTTTCCATGCCAGTCATCCCTATGAACACGGCTGCAGAGGCCATTATAAACATGATCAACCAAGGCCAGATCCAGGTCACCATCAATAGTTTCACAGTCAGCAATGGCTTGGCTACGACTCAGGTACTTTTCTAATAAATGCACTTTAAACGCATTAGAGTACAGGACTTGAAAACTTACTGCCTATGGAATTGATTTGTTTCCTGCATGTGAATGATGCTGTTGGGTTTCTTATCTACTGGAAGTGTTTTATTCCTTGGTATTTTGCTGTAGGATTTACTAGGCTTTTTTTCGAGTTGGCCTGAAAAGGTTCATATCGGTTAAAGGGTTAACTTTATTTGATTTTGTCCTGATTGACAGTTCTGTCTTGAATATTAATATATTGACATTGCAGCAGTCTAGTAAGTATTTTTCTCTTGCTACTTGTGATCAATAGATTTTGCTAGCACAAGGACACTTGGTTTCTCTAATGTTAATGATGATACTGAGACTAATTCCTAATCCATACTCTCAGATCTGCATGTGTCCTGATCTGGGGCTTGAATCAAACCTGGAAAGTCATCTACTCAAGACAAGCCCTTTTAAAGGGCTCTAGTGGATAGGGATGCAATATCACCAGATGTTGTTGTTTTTCAGATATTTACTGTCGAGGAGGTTGTAGTATCTGGGACTGTAGCCTTGCAGGTATGACAAACTTTAGTAGGGCTGCAACTATAGAATATTTTCATTTTTGAAGACTATTGCAAATATATTTCAATATTCTAGAAGGAGCAGGTCAAGACATTAGGTCATATGAGGGGCAAAAACTCATTCAGTTTAAATAAAAATATTCTAGGAGTAACAGTCAGGTTCATGGTCATCTTTCTGTTCAAGAACATTGGAAACTTATGGGCCTGCTGTTAAAATCCACTGTCGGCTCAAACTGGAACTTTAAAATGGACTCGAGGATGTGTTTGTGGGTTGTTTTTTGTTTGTCACCCAACTTCAAACTGAATTCCATTGCATATATTCAGTTTGATCTAGCTAGCTATAAGCCATCACTAAGGAGAGGACTAAAGCCAGGTAGCTATGGTGGAAGAGCTGCCTTTTTTTTTTTTTTTTTAGGAACGGGGGTCAAGCCCTGTCTGGCAACAGGGTGTTTTCATAAATATTTTGAATATTTGTGACTTGATTATCAATTTAATTGCAGCCCTACACTTTAGCTGGTTGTGAAGATCACACGGAGTGTGCAATCACTAGTCTACCTCGGTTTTTCTCTGTTCGCCTGGGTCTTTTACAGTGCTGTGGGTGGCACTCATGGTGACTGAGGATTCGGGTAGTTTGTGAGAATAATAAACACTAAAATCACATTCAGACTGAGATTTAGTATTTGTATGATTGTGGAACTATGTAAAACCATGAAGTATTTATGTACATTTACGTTATGTGTAAAGATAACCCAGGGAATTCTCACCTGAAAAGCTTTTCTCAGGTGTTTTCGCTTGTCTGTATTTAACAATGCCAGTGGTTTCAATTATATTATTTTTAATTTTTTTGTGTGTTTAAATTCAAAATTATCAATCATGTAATGACTGTTAGTTTTCATTTTTATTGATGTGCTGTGGTTTACATCACCTAAAACGTGTCTATTCGGAGTTCATTAGGAAAAAAGATAGCATGCAATCGTACAGGATTAATCTGGCCATCGTAATCAACTACAGCTGCCAGGAAGCCTTGCTCTTTATGTTCATGTATAACATCAATATTGTAGTTTATAAATAAATGTATTATAAAATGTGATCAACTTGCCATGCATGGAGCAAACAAGCAACAAAGTAATAAAATGCACTTCTGTTCCTTTAAAGGAGATTACGCAGAACAATGCCCTTACGTTTTCGTTTATAAATGCCTTGAGACCTTAAGAATGGCACAAGAATAGTTTTAAGCTTGAACAATAATCTAGTAATTTTTTACAATTAAAGTGATTCATACAGGTAGCAGTCGGAGTGAATGACCTTGACATCTGTGACGTCACCGCAGGAAGGCTATCGGTCTCACTGACATTTCCGCTATACTAAAACACAGAGCTGACTGCAGCTTCGAGCCTCCATTTTGAGCTAATTTATCGCCATGTCACATAGATGTGTTGCTGGCTGGTGCAGCAACACAACAGAAGGTGGATTTACGTTGCATTCATGGCCCAATAATGTTCAAACTGCAAAGATTTGGACGCGTTTTGCGAGAAGTTCACGGGCATGTTTGGGTGCCTACAAAGTGGTCTCTCCTGTGCTCTGCACATTTTACTGAAGACTCGTACGAGACCTCTGATCAGTTGAGGAGCACTGGCTATATGCCCGTATTGAAAGAGGGTGCAGTACCAACAATTAAAGGAAAAGGAAAGTAAGTTCAGTTGCACCAGTTCTCTTGGAGTGTGAGCCAAGAGTTGTTGCTGAAACCCGGGACGGAACGGGATGTGACACGTCGCTTGGGCAGTGACCTCCCTGCTGCTGTTGCTAAAACTGGTGATGTCCCGGGTTTTAGTAATGGTGGAGTATTCGGTATGGAGAATGAGTGGACCAGCCATCTGATTTCTCCGCTGGATATGCTTGCCTCAGCAGCAATATCTTGCCTTTACATGAAAGAAGCGAATGAACAGAGACCTGAACGAACACCTGAAAGTCGGATTGTTTCAAAACGGTTGGCCACAAGCTCGGCCTTCAAGAAGTGACAACACAGATGGGTAAGATGTGAAGGTCATTTGGATACAAAACCAAAAAGAACCCAGCAACACTTTGTTTACCTGCATTTAGATTAATACATGTAACATGTATTGTGTATTTAAGTTACCGGTATAGGACTATGTAATTTGCTTCAGAATGTGATTGTCTCAGCTCATCTGATTATTTAATTAGCCCTTTACGTTTTATCAGTGAAAAATGCATGCATGTACATGTATGTTGCATACAGTGGGGCAAAAAAGTATTTAGTCACCAATTGTGCAAGTTCTCCCACTTAAAAAGATGAGACCTGTAACTTTCATCATGGGTATACCTCAACTATGAGAGACAAAATGAGAGGAAAAAAAAAAAAAATCCAGAAAGTCACATTTGTCTAATTTTTAAAGAATTTATTTGCAAGTTATGGTGGAAAATAAGTATTTGGTCAATAACAAAAGTTCATCTCAATACTTTGTTATACACCCTTTGTTGGCAATGACGGAGGTCAAACGTTTTCTGTAAGTCTTCACAAG
>JAPFFA010000027.1:17454238-17467817 GCA_026153275.1 Sciades herzbergii
CAACATGGATAACATCATGGAGAAGCTTTTGGCTTTGCAAAGGAAATGGATTGATTCGGAGACCAGAATGGACAAACGGAGTAGTCGTGTAAAAGAATGTATCTACTCGCCCCAAAACCAAACAGTCCCAATCTTATCTGCTTTCGGCTCCCTTAGACAGCACTGGCCTTGGCCAAGGCCGTTGTTGGAACAACAACTTCCCCTGAAGATCACTGCAGTGAGACGCTTTTGCATTCCTTCCCCCACTTCCCACAATCGCCGCTTTTACCCCCAGTGTGACAAGCGGGTGTGCGGCCAGCGCAGTCATGGCTGCGGGAACAGACGGCTGCTTGCTTGCGCTGGGTTACCTCTACCACCACCCTCAAGTCCCGAGTTTTCATGTTGTAAAGTGTACTTGTTATTTTGTGCTTATGTGCTGAGGTGTTTTTTAATGTTCCCACACTGTACTCCTCACAGGAGCATAGTGTGGGGGTTGCTTTTTTTTCTCCTCTCCTCATGTTATTCTATTTTTTTTATTTTCATCCCTGTCTTCCTGTCCTGTCTACTCCCCCTCTGTCAATTGTATGCATGTGTATATGTAAGGACTGGTTGATGGTCAATTTTGCTGGTGCTTGTGACTAGTGACAATAAAGGGTTCATTCATTCATTCAATCACCCTTGTAATAATTATTTCAATAAACGGTTAATGTTCAGTTCCCTCTTCATTTATTCTCTATTTAAAAGGCACAACTGAGTCACACAGGTTGATGTGTGTAACGGACAGTAACAATTTTATCCAAAATAGTTTTTCCTGCCTTATTTCCATTTCACATGCATGCAGCTATTGTAAAGTTGAGTGTGTGATTGTAATTCTCTCGAACTGTCTGTTCATTACTACACTCTGGCTCCATGTTGATGTTTTGCACAGGACTGGATTCCTCTGATAACAGAAGCAAAGCTTCAGCGTGCTCTGCTCTTAATCTTTTCTGTTCTTTCAGGCTATATCACGCATGTCGCTCCTTGTTGGGTTTTTTACTGAGTTATGTCCGAGTTGTTTGAAACCATTCTGGATTTTCTGTGTTGAATAAGGAAGCTGCTTCACCTGTAAGAAAATCAAAGACTTTCCTGAAGAAGCTAACTTGAATGCGAGCAGAAAAAATACAACGAGATTCTTAAGCAAACTCTTCCATACTCACTCCTGACTTTCTTTCTTTTTTTTTTTTTAAATACAATCGCAAATTTCTTTGGAGTTTTCAGACTTGGCTCCTGTCGTCATATTTTCTTTAATCACTCATTTCTTCGTTGCTCTTGAAGCATTTGCTTCTCTTTGTTAACATTTTTCTTGATAGTGGGGAGACGATAATACCTTTTATCCATTTCCTGATTTGAACAACCAAAAACGGCGCAAAAACGAACCATATTGAAGACAGATTAAGCCTTGCTTATATGAAAGACGGTGTTTGTTTGACCCCCAGGTGAAATTATCACGTGATGCGTGACATCATGCGCAAGGTGTCTATAGAACAAGGGTCTAAACTGATTTGTGTGTCTATTTCCAGGGAACCAGTTCCGATTTTGTCATCAGATAGTGATGATGGCTTTGAAAACTGTAAGTTATTTTTCAGTTTTAAATACTGTTTTATTATTGTGCATTTAAAAGACTTATATAAAATTTGTTTTCTTTTGTAGTTTTGAGACGGGTGAAAACCCCGAAGGCTCAACCGAGGTCTCAGTCTGAGAGTGATGGTGATGACAGGTTAGTGAGATCCATGTTAGTCTAATTTTCTTATCTAATAAGGTCTTGATAGCACCTTAGGCTTTAATTGGACAGGATAACATTTGTTGCATCCTGGAGTCTTTAAGTGAATACGGGACCTGTGAGCTTATTTTCTTGTTAAGCCAGATGTTTGCAACACACACAGTGATATGATCCGATAACTGGATACGAATTTATTTACCGAAAACTGCAAACATGCTACAGTATGTCAATATAAAGTGAAGTTTTGTATCAGCTGTAACCGTTGTTTTATTAGCTTGCATTTTTGTGCATTTTCATTTAATTTACCTTTTTTCCTGTGTTGTTCTAACAAGCTGATTGCTTAAGTATTCCAGTCCATAGCAACCACAATTTTTAAGGGCTCCCGCACTAGTATAGTCCCTTACTGGAGAACCAAAAGTCCAGGGGGTGGAGCTGGACCTCCTCCTATAAACCTTACTCTAACCTGTGAGATTCTCTACAACTTGCGACAACAAACTTATCAAGTCTGAAAAACAGAATTGTCTCTACCCCATGGACTTTTGGTTCGACTCTGTCCAAGCAGAAGTAGCTGGGTCAGGTCTGACTCCACCCCCTGGACTTTTGGTTCTGCAGCAAAGGGTACTTTATTAAAATATTTATTGGCAAATTTATTTTAATCTGTTGGCAAAATGACTGACTGAACATAACTGATGCCCATGTCTATAACAGTAACATTAGCACTTGTATTTGGAATAAAGCTTTGTATGTGACGTATCGCTATTATAAATGTCATGCTACATAATTTTCAGTTCTCCTGTATATTACTGTAATATTTGATGATCTTAGAACCAAAATAATCTGTGCTGTAGGCAGTTAATATACAACCACAATTCCAAAAAAGTTGGGACGCTGTGCAAACTGGAAATAAAATTAGAATGCGATAATTTGCAAATCATGGAAGCCCTATCGTTGTCGGCTGTCCATCGCTAGCAATGATGACTGCTTCATTAGGATGCTCAGAAATGCAGATGGGCCGCAAGGCCAGCACCAGCGTGACCGAGCTGTCTGCAGCGGTGGCATGAACGGCCTGGCCAAGCTGCAATGGAACATCTGGTCTTGCAAGCTCTTGTATACTATTCTCCTCTCCTACTGAAGCAACTTGCACAGTAAGGTAAGACAAACGATGTCATGCCCCCATTGTGTTCTCTCTGGACCGCCAGACCCGATGCCAAGTGGTGCACAAAAGTGCCACAGACCTGACTGGTATGGAAGCTACCCTGCAGTGACAACTGACTTGCCAAATGATGGCATCCTTTGGCCATTTGAATGGCTCTTCCGCATGCCATCAGGTGATGTTCCATTGACCCTGTTGGGTTCATCTGCCACATTGCACTGAAAAGCGCCCTGCTGCCAGCGCCTTATTGGTGATGTACTATTTAATCCATAGCTGGAACCCAGGCAGGTGCTACCACTCCGGGTCAGAGTGGGCCTGGGAGCAATGGTGATTAAGGGGCAAGTCCACTTTCCCCAATACTCAAGTGCAGTTTAAAGTCATACCCAGGACTAAAAGAATAGACTAGAATATGACAAGATGGTATACATTAAGATAAAACATGGAGAACAGAAGAGAACATGACAAATTAATAGAGTAGGATAGACAATTAGGACAATATAATAGAATACATTATAAGAGAAAAGGAGGGAATATGACAGAGCAAACCAAAAGAAGGGAACATGACCGAATGGAACAGAAAGCACCACGAAGAATGGAAACTCTCTATATTTCATTGAAAATAGTACAAAGACAACATATCAAATGTTGAAACTGAGAAATTTTATTGTCTTTTGAAAAATATATGCTTATTTTGAATCTGATGTCAGCAACACGTTTCAAAAAAGTTGGGATGGGGGCACGTTTACCACTGTGTTGCATCACTTCTACTTTTAACAACACACTGTAAACGTTTGAGAACCGAGGAGACCAATTGCTGTAGTTTTGAAAGAGAAATGTTGTCCCATTCTTGCCTGATGTACAATTTCAGTTGCTCAACAGCTCGGGGTCTCCTTTGTTGTATTTTGCACTTCGTAATGCACCAAATGTTTTAAATGGGAGGCAGGCCAGTTTAGCACCCGGGCACTCTTATTAAAACTGCATGGTTCTGTAGTAAGTGCAGAAAGCGGGTTTGGCATTGTCTTGCTGAAAGAAGGAAGGCCTTCCCTGAAAAAGATTTTGTCTGGATGGTAGCATGTTGCTCCAAAACCTGTATACAGTCATTCAGCATTAATGATGCCTTCTCAGGTGTACAAGCTACCCATGTCATGTGTACTAATGCACCCTCATACCATCATAGATGATGGCTTTTGAACTGTGCACTGATGATCATGATGATGGTCCCTCTCCTCTTTAGCCTGGAGGATGTGGTGTCCATGATTTCTAAAAAGAACTTCTACTTTTGATTCATCAGACCTCGGGACAATTTTCCACTTCGCCTTGGCCCATCATAAAAGAGCTTGGGCCCAGAGAAGGTGGCAGTGTTTCTGGATATGGTTTTAACTTGCATTTGTGGATGCAGTGATGAACTGTTTTCACAGATGATGGCTTTCTTGAAGTGTTCCTGAGTCCATACAGTGATTTCCATTACAGATACGTGTCTGCTTTTAATGCAGCGTCACCTGAGGGCCTGAAGATCGCAGGCATCCAATGTCAGTTTTCAGCCTTGTCTCGTGCATACAGAGATTTATCCAGATTCTCTGAATCTTTTCATGATATGTACCATAGATGACGTGATCCCCAAATTCTTTGCAATTTTACACTGAGGAACGTTATTCTTAAATTGTTGCACTGTTTGCCTATGCAGTCTTTCACAGGGCAGTGAACCCCTCCCCATCTTTACTTCTGAGAGACACTGCCTCTCTGGGATGCTCTAATCATACAAATATTAGTGACCTGTTGCCAATTAACCAAATTAGTTTTTTTTTTTTTTTCAGCATGACATAACTTTTTCAGTCTTTTGTTGCCCCTGTCCCAACTTTTCTGAAATGTGTTGCTGACATCAAATTCAAAATTAGCATATATTTTTCAAAAAAAAACAATAAAATTGTCAGTTTCAACATTTGATATGTTGTCTTTGTACTATTTTCAATGAAATATAGGGTTTCCATGATTTGCAAATCTTTTTGTTTTTACAGTGTCCCAACTCTTTTGGAATTGGGGTTGTAAAGTGCTGATCTAAAGCTGTATTCATTTTCACAGCCTTAAAAATTTCATAGTGGACGACTTGTCTTCTGATGATGATGATTTTGTTGTGGAGAAGAAGCCGTCCATTTCAAAAGGTAATTTTTATGAAATATTGCTGTAACTGTCAATTCTTGCTTCATGCATAGAAAAGGCTAGGAAAACAAATGAGGTGGTTAAAACAGGAAAGGCACTTTGAAATTAACGTTTGCGGTGGTTGTATGTACATGTAGCCAAATTGAAGACTCCCAAGTCTAACCTGAAGTCAGAGAGGCAGCGGCTCCCTCAGTTCGACTCCCCAGTGTTCCTCAGTGACTCGGATGATGACAGCGCCGTATTCATCAAGAGCATATGGAAGACTCAGCACAGTCGCCCATCCTCGCAGGAAAAGGATACTCTGGCTGAAGAAGAAAAACCCAGAAATGCCCTGTGCCGTCCCTCTCTTCTTGCTTCTGTTCACATGCCCACGCCCTCTTCAGCTCCGCCTACACACAGCGGATGGCACGAGGACACGGGTAGCTCTGAGGATGAGTTCCAGTCCTTACTGGACCGCATCAAGAAAAAACAAAATTTGGGAAACAGTAGCACACACGCTTCTCCTAAACCTCCAGGTGAAATCACCACCTACTCTATGTATGTAGGAAATTAAAGGTCAAATTGTGATTTTTCATGTCGGGTTAATTTTTTTTTTTGTTACTGTCATTTGTGTGTTGGATATAGAGTCCAAAGCTGCAGCAGCCTGTGTGACTCCATCTGTGAAAACAACACAAAAGGACCGTGATAGAGTGACAGTAAAAGCGTCCCGGGTGCCCAGAACTCCAGTGCAGCTCCCCATCAGCAGACCTGTGAGTCAGACGGAGCCCAGAGCAGGTCACAGCAGCAGGTAGACTTAATACTAATTGACGAGATCGATGAGGACATGGTTATTATCCTCGTCCTTTAAAGTGTAGCATGTTTACACCCTCAACAAAAAGTCAGCAAGTTCTGTCTTGCATCGCATGTAAAAGATATCCGAGTCTGTCTAATCTAGTTTCTCTGGATATGTTTATTCATGAGGTGACTGCTCCTGGTAGTTGAATTATATGACCGATTTGTGCTTAACGTTATATTTACTAATTAATCCACCTCCTAAAATCATTCATCAGATTGCACCACAGCTGATGTGTGTAGTGCAGCTGGATTCAGAAAGAGTAGTGCCTGTTGCGGCTACAGCATAGAGTGATGCACGTTAAATTTAAACACAGGCATATACCAAATGAAAATGTTCTTTTGCAACAAATTTTTTCCCCCTTAACCTTAATTGTCCACTGGGTAACTACGAATTAAAAAGGTTGTATCCCAGACACAAATTTGCATGTTTTGGGCACCCGGGCTACAGACCTGTCTTTTCCTGTAATAGATGTTAAAGGTGCTATAAAATGGAAAACTGTATTTACTTTGGAATATTAAAAAAAAAAAAGTTCCATACATGGACCTGACACATTTCAAACAGTGTTGCAAATCATGCACATGCAAAACAGGGTGGTAAAACGGGCCAATTCCAAAATCCTAGAGTTTTTCATAACAGTCCAGACTCATCAATATTCATATTCCAAAATTTGCATGAACCAGCCCACACTCTAGCTCAGCTGATATTACTTTCGCTTCCAGTGCCAGTGGCTGCCTAGCCGGTAGCTCTGTCCTACATTTCCTATGGAATCAATAAAATCGCTATCTATCGAGCATCTATCTATCAATCCATCTCTCGATCAATTGAAACCTCAACAATATTGCAGGTATTATAAAGAATAAAACAATGACAAACTCACCGACTGATTCACCAGCCATCCTGCTTGGAACAAAGCGATACTGATCCAGAGAGCTCATGAAAGATGTCACAGAGCGATGGCGCAAGCTTCACAGATATGGCTTTTGATGGGAATGAGCACCTATACATCAGGGGCTTACCACTGCAAAAATAATCTTCCAGACACACCTGTGGAGATTCTACCAAGAAGCTTATGGGGGGGATTCACCAACCGTTCTCCTGGAACAGAATGATGCCAAGCCAGAGAGCTCATGGGAGATGCTGTGACGCTGACTTAGCTCACAGACATACTTCTCTCCAACTTTCACTCACTGAGCAATAAAATGATCAAATTGAAACTGGTGGTAAGAACGACAAAGGACTTGCTTTTTGCTTCAGAGAGATGTAGTTAAACGAAACTATACCTGATGCAGCGAGGGAGCTCCCCGGCTTTCACTGCACAGAGCGGACCATGACCCTACTCTCGGTCAGAAAACCAAGGGCGGTGGAAATTGGCTAGCCATGCTGTGTGACTTTTTGACAGTTGAAGCCAGCTCACCTTAAATTGAAACTTTTCAATGTTAGCTAACAAATGTAATTTACTTTGCATTGTTGAGATTAAAAGCAAGTAGTTAGTATGGGTAACGTTAGTTACTTGCAAGCTCCAAGTAGCTAGCATAGTTAACTAGAAAGTATGACGACCTAGCTTATGTGCATGGAGGATCATTTTTATTTTCCAGTGTATGTCCCATTCAAAGAAATAGTCTATGTTGTCATATAAATCTACTGTCATGTTGGCACCAGACTGCACTTCTGAGCAGCACGTCCAGGTCGCGTTTCGGGACTATATTTCCCAGAGTGCACCACAGCCCATGGACATGGTCGTCGTGGATAATCAAGCCCTATGGGCACACACCAGATGCAAACCAGCCAATCACAGTAGAGCTCATCATTATATTAATGAACCCACCAAAAATGGAATATAGCTTGTTTCATTCTATGGCCAAATCAAAAGGATGTAAATGGGCATGTAAAACTGCATCTTGGCAAATTTGCCCTGAACAAAGTCATATACCTTCTTTTTATACATCAGAGAATAATTTAAAATATTGAATAAATGCATTTATTCAGTGCATCAAATATTTCACAAGGTTTTGATGGTGTATGTAGTTCATACATCTTTCTCAGTGTATGGAATTAATTGGTGGTTTTGATTCTGAACTGTTTTTGTGTCTGATAGAGTGGCTGTGTGTAAAACACCAGGCTGTTTCCTGCAGTCTCTGTCTTTTCCCGAGTCTGTGTACTGCCGCAACTTCAAGCAGAACAAGGAGGAGCTTACCAGCAAACTCTACCAGCTCTATAACACTACTGTGTTTGAGAGCAAGGTAAAGTAAAACTTCCAGAGTTAAAAAATGGTTTGTTAGGTAAACAAATGCTTATTAGTACACCAAAATAAGTAAAATCTGATCAAGGCCTAAGCTGAATTCCAGTAACTGGGGTTAATGGAGAAAAGTAGATCATAAGTATTAGTTTTTACAGTCTTATTGCAAACTACAAGGGAATGAAAACGCACCTTATACCCTAGATAAAATCAACACGAAACCAATACCTGTCCTCCTGGCCTGTAAACCATTAACTGTTCTTAATCTAAGCTGCTTCTTAGAGTCATACTCTGGCTTAATGCTATTGCTCACAGAATAATGTGAGTAGTTTTGTCAGGAATAAACGGCAGCAAAAATTTATATGTAATGCTATATACTACTTCTGATTACCAAAAGGAGTCATTCAATGAACTAGTGTGTGTATAATTTTTTTACATTCACTTATTTAGCAACTGTTGCTATAGTGATAGCAAACTCAGATTTCACATGTATATTAATTTTACTATGACTATAGTGGATAATTCAGAGGGTTTTATTTTGCACTGTCTGTTGATTTTATGTGGTGTATTCAGGTCAGCAGTAACCAGACCAGAACAACAAAAAACGTGGGACGTGTTGGCTCAATTTCTTTAGCTGAACTCGTGCTGCTCTTTTTTTTTTTCTTTTCTCCAGCCAAATATATAGTCTGTTTTGAAAATTGATTCGTCTATAATATTTCATAATCGTGCATTTAATTCCTTCAGCTGCCCGCTGATATGTCAATCAAATGGAATACAAAGATGAGGAAGACAGCAGGATATTGCATCACTGGGCAGGAAAGGGTCAGTGGTGTACGATACGCCCGTATTGAATTGTCAGTCAAAGTGTGTGACTCTGCAGGTAATTTTTCATTAGACAAATTCTCACTGTTGATCCAAATTCTTCTTTGCCTAAGCTCTACATAAGTTTAGTTTGTTACATGGGAAATGTGTGTATTCCACACAAATGGTGAAAATATAATTATCTGTCCTCCTTTTTGTTGAATCCTTGTTCCTTTGTAGACCGGTTAAGGGACACACTTGTTCATGAAATGTGCCATGCAGCAACATGGCTGATGAACAACGTGCGGGACGGCCATGGACCTTTCTGGAAGGTCTATGCACGCAAAGCCACTCTGGTTCATCCTGAGCTGCCCATGGTGACCCGCTGCCACAGCTATGACATCAATTATAAATACCAGTACCAGTGCAACCGCTGCAAAAACACGTGAGTGTGTTCCTCCTCAAACAGCTCAACTTTCATTTTTTTTAAGGTCTGGCCAACTTTGTCGACGTTTTTGGAAGGTTTATGAAATTTCAGTCATCCAGATCATTTTCAATGTTGTGTATAATAGTAGTAAGTCAAGGTGACAAGTCTGATGCACTCATTTGATGGGCTTAATCTCTCTTCAAGATTACAGTGCACTCCCAGTTGTTTTCAGGTTGTACTTCCTGTCATCACATAATTCTTAATTTTGCAAAATCAGATCTCAGGTTTGGTGAGAAAGTCTGGTATGTTTCATCAGCGAACACAGCCAAGAACTGCATACTTTGATGGGTTGGGCAGTTGACCAACCAGTCCTTTCCCCATAGCACGCCAGCAAACATGAGAATATATTGTTTACTCATGGCGTTAACCTCTTGAACTTTTAAAAGTCTTGTTCTGACTAAAGCTTATGTCTTGATTTATTTTCCCTCTCGAAAGATGTGCAGATTGCACTGCAAAAAAAACCAAGAAGATAGTCATCTATATCCCCCGCCCTATGTACCAACTATATACCAAGTTTCAAGATATTATTTGTCACATTTTTCAAGTTCTGCTGCAGGAAACCAACCCTACCTCTTTACACTGACCTTAGCAGCCCATGGCATAAGCCCACCGGACCTTTGGTCCAGGTGAGCTAAAAAGTAAAATTTCTCACATTTCTTAGTATCAAAAGGCACATATACACTACTTAATCAACACACATACCAACTTTCAAGATCATACCACTCATAGTTTGTCAAGTTCTGCTCCGGAAACAAAACCTAACCCTAAGACTATCCTGAGAGACTAAGTCTGAAGTTGTTTTCATGGAAACATGAAAAATTAAAACTTCTCAGATTTCTAAGTATGAAAAGGCACATCTACATCACCTTGTTAACATGTATACCAAGTTTCAAATCTGTATCATGTATAGATTTTGATATATGCTCCGGAAACTAACGTTGCTCTTAGAGACTAAGTCAAAATCTATTTTTTATGTAAAAATTTGAAAAATGCTTTTTTTTTTTTTTCCCCTTCAAAAATCCGAAATGGCAAAAGGCACCAGCTCACATGTTGCTTAATATGCATACAAAGTTTCATGAAGATATCTTCAGTGGTTTTAAAGATATGGCCCGGAAACAGATGGACCGGACCGGATGGACCAACCCATTTCTCTATCCCCCGCCAAACTGTGTTTGGGTAGGGGATAAAAAAAAAAGGAAGGGGGAAAAGAAAGAGACAGACTTCTCGAGATACTGACTAGATGTACCTGGAAAGGTGTAACCCCAACCCAAGAACTATGACCAAGGAAATATCCCTTCCCTGTATGGGAGGAGGGGTAGCTCTGGTCAGAATGATGTGCCATGATGTTCCAAGCCCCATCTTATCATTATATACCATGATTACCAATCAGTGGAAAGGGCATCACTTGAAATATTCTAAAAATGTACTTAAGGCGATAATGCTTTTCAATTAAGTCAAATAAAACTCAGCTTGTATTTTTATTTTCTCTAGGATTGGCCGTCACTCAAAGTCTCTGGACACGGAGAGGTTTGTGTGTGCACTGTGCACAGGGCAGCTTGTCCTGCTCACTCCATCTAATTCACGTGGCCCCACACCTTTCGCCACATTTGTGAAGGAAAATTATGGTACGGTACGCCAGGAGCTGGCTGGCCAGAGTCATGCTGAGGTGATGAGAAAGCTCAGTGCAGACTTTGCTAGCAAGACGCACCTCAGCCAGAGCTGAACTGTGTGTGCTGTTGATTGAACTGGACAACAAGAGTGCTGCTCCAGGCTCTGGTTTTCCTCCACTATTCAGATGATAGAAATGACCCCAAATCAGCATCTTTACTGTTCTTTTATACCTCAGCTGAAACTGTTTGGGCATTATGTTTCAAATTCTTCTGCTTTCAAAGACAAAGTGAATTAGCATGGTGAAGTTATACAAGGAAATGCTTTTGAAAACTGTGAAGCATGCCTCTGGTTTACGCATTTCAGCGTGTTTTATTCATCTCAAGTTATATTGTCTGAATGTGTGTCCTTGCTGTGAAATATTTGATAAATTTTATGAGTTCTATTTTTTTTTTCTGTCCCTGAATCTTTAGGTTTTTTGTATGTTTGAATAAAATATTTTTCATACCTCTGAAATAAATGCTCATATGCTAATTTTGCAAAGTAAAATAATGGCTAAAAGTAACATCACAGCCTTTAAAATCACTATTAAATATAATTGATTAATTGTGCAAAAAGAGTGAGTCAGTTATTGTGAGGTCTTTTGTGAACTTGTACAAAAAAAGGAAATAAGAGAAAAAAAAAATCAAAATAAATGATAGCTTAATATTTTTTCCCATAGTTGTATGTATGCGTGTACACACACGCGTGCACGTTTGTGAACTCTTTACAATTATATTTCTGCATAAATATGACCTAAAACATCAGATTTTCATACAAGTCCAATAACTAAATAAAAAGACCCCAATTAAATAAATAAGACAAATGTTATACTTGCTCACTTATTTATTGAGGGAAATGATCTAATATTACTTCAGTGAGTGGCAAAAGTATGTGAATCTCTAGGTTTAGCAGTTAATTTGAAGGTGAAAACATCGGACTCTAATTTCAATCAACGGGATGACAGTCGTGTGGGTTTTATTTAAAGAACAAGGATCTATCAAAGTCTGATCTTCACAGAACATGTTTGTCGAAGTGCATCATATTATGAACAAAGGAGATTTCTGAGAACCTCAGAAAGAGAGTTGATACTCATTAGGCTGGAAAATGTTGCAAAACCATCTCGGAAGTGTTTGGACTCTACCAATCCACAGTCAAACAGATGGAGGAAATTAAAGATCACTGGTACCCTGAAAAGGAGTGGTCGAACAACAAGGATCAGTCCAAGATCAAGGTGAGATCACAAAAGAACCCAGGGTAATGTCTAAATAACTGAAGGCCTCTTTCACATTGGCTGATGTTCATGTTCATGAGTCCACCATCAGGAGAACACTGAACAACAATGGGTGCATGGTAGGGTTGCTCTGCTCTCCAACAAGAACACTGCTATTTGTCTACAGTTTGCTAAAGAACATGTGGACAAGCCAGAAGGCTATTGGAAAAACGTTTGTGGATGGATGAGACCAAAATGAACTTTTTGGGTTTAAATAAAAAGCATTCTGTTTGGAGAAAGGAAAACACTGCATTCCAGCATAAGAATCTTATCCCATCTGTGAAACACGGTTGTGGTAGCATCATGGTTTGGGCCTGTTTTGCTGCATCTGGGCCAGGACAGCTTACCATCATTGATGGGACAATGAATTTTTAATTATACCAGCGAATTTTAAAGGAAAATATCAGTACATCTGTCCATGAACTGAATCTCAAATGTTAAGTGGTCTACCACTTGTAGAGAAAAGAGTATGGTTAAAGAAGAATAAAATTGTTTTGGAGTGGTCAAGTCAAAGTCCTGACCTTAATCGAGTAGAAATGTTGCAGGAGTAGTTCATGTGAAGAAACCCATCAAGATCCCAGAGATGAAGCTGTTCTGTACAGAGGAATGGGCTAAAATTCCTACAGGCCAATGCACAGCTCTGATCAATGGTTACTGGAAATGTTTAGTTGCAGTTATTGCTGCACAAGGGGGTCACACCAGATACTGAATTCAAAGGTTCACATACTTTTGCCACTCACAGATATGTAATATTGGATCATGTTCCTCAATAAATCAATGAACAATTATATTTTATCTTACTTGTTTGAGTTCTCTTTACCTACTTTTAGGACATGTGAAAATATGAAATTTTAGCTCATACTTGTGCAAAAATATAGAAAATTCTCAAGGGTTCACAAACTTTCAAACACCACTGTACATATACACACTGTCCACTTTAATAGGAACACCAGTACACCTGCTCATTTATACAGTTATCCAATCTGCCAAAATGTGATTAACAAATGCAAATGCCTTGTTGATAAGAGGTCAGAGGAAAATGAGTAGATTGGTTCAAGCTGCCAGGAAGAATATAATAACTGTCATTGTTGTGTGTATGCACACACAAAACACCATAGTTGTAAAGCGTGATATGATATATACACACACACACAGTGGTGCTTGAAAGTTTGTGAAATTTTCTATATTTCTGCATAAATATGACCTAAAACAACATCAGATTTTCACACAAGTCCTAAAAGTAGCTAAAGAG
>JAPFFA010000027.1:17873580-17883909 GCA_026153275.1 Sciades herzbergii
GCTGGGATAGGCTCCAGCTTGCCTGCGACCCTGTAGAACAGGATAAAGCGGCTAGATATAATGAGATGAGATGAGATTTGCAACACATGAATCAACTGAATGGTGAAGATTTAGAAAACACTGAGTCAGTGAGTGGACACTGACAATGATACACTGGTAACCTCCATAATTTTCATAACAGATGAAGAAATCATTACCTCTGTTTATGATTCTTTAACTCAGTCAGTGATTGTGACTCAAAAGGAGAACTTCGTGATCAATTGAATGTGCCTAAAATTTCACATATAATGTGAGTGTTTGGTGTGACAAGTGGGTCCATTTAAGTATTACAAACTTTTTATTATGAACTATTTGCACATCCCCCAAGGAGTTAGTTATAGCGAGGTTGCAGTGTATATAAAATTCACAGTGCATTGGAACTAGGAACCCAAACTAAAAAGTCCTGTGAGCAGAAGGTATTTGCTTTTATGCAGGCAAGCAATTGATATGAACCTCACAGCTGTCAGTGAGCAGGCATATATGAAGCTGGTGGGATAAAGAAAGACCACATTCATTATGATGAATTTGAACAATGCATCTTTAGTGATGCATTTACATGATTCACTCATTCATCCTTAATAACTGTCTGGTCAACTTTGAGGTGGTTTTAAATTAGGTTATCAATTTGCTCAAGTCTTAATTATTAGATCGGAAAAAATGCTAGAAGATTTTTAGAAACAAACCTGTTATAAAGACTTACTATAAAGAGAAAATAAATGTAGTCTGGACTGTTCTAAGAAACTTATTGGACTATTTTAGGAGATGTGTGCACCTAAAAATAACATACTGGTATAATATAAAGGAACAGTATGGGATCATATGTAATGGCACACTTATATTCAGCTTCCAAATTTTCAACTGTTTCAGAACTTTTGAACTTTAATTATGACATGATTGCACATAATTACTTTTTATCTTTATAACCATTATCTGACTTGTACACATCAACAATTATCTGTATTAGCTGGTCTGAAGTGCCCTTGAGCAAGGCACCTAACCCCCAAGTGCTCCCCGGGCACTGTAGCATAGCTGCCCACAGCTCTGGGTATGTGTCTGTGCTCATTGCTCACTTGTGTGTTCATGTGTGTGTTCACCGCTTTAGATGGGTTAAATGCATAGGAGGAATTTCACTGTGTGTTTAAATCTGTGCTTGAGTGTACGTGTGACAAAGGCTTCTTGGCTATTATTGATGTTAAAAGCTTTTCTTTTCTCCCATGTTGACAAAGAGACTTTGCATGTGTACAACCTCATACGGCAACAATAACATTGGTCAAATGCAACAACAGTTTCTGGATACTAACTTAAATTTTAAAATGCTTTCACAGATTTTTTTAAATTGCATTTATTTCAAATATGATTTCGGTATGTATACACTCAAATCATGATCAGTAGGGCTGTCAATCATCTCATTTGGTGCAGCTAAATGAGATTTCTTACAGTTCTAGCCTACTCTTTTAGTTCCACATCCTGGTCAAATATTTCATGAAATTCCATTTTTATTGAGACATATTCATCATTCAAGAGGAGCTTCAAGTATTGAATTATATTATTTCCTGTCACAGTGTAACACTGCAAGTACACATGATTCACCTGCCAGCAGATCCAGTTGGTCCAAATAGGAGATAGAGCAGCATTACATTGAAAAGGAGGACCTCAAGCTATTGCATATAAATGAGCGTCCTCAGCCCTGTGCCTACCAATTTGAAACACTTTTGAAAGTGGACTATCTGAGGTAAGGCTGTGAGGTCTTTAAGTGCAAAAGGGTCACAGGTAGACAGTGGAAGCTCAGAGAAAGGAGGCTTCACTGAAAATTCTCTACCTCCCTCTCTCTCATGTAGATGTCATCTCATTTATGTCTCCTCTCAGTTGTGCTGAACATTGACTTCATCTGACAGGATTTTAGTGTGGAGGCAGAAATGAGGTGGGATCCCAATGAAAGGAAGTGGGCTCATTATTCCAAGTGCACAACATCTAGCAACTGATAGTCTTTTGATGATATTCTAGTGTGACCTTGTGCTTTTTGGGTTTGTGAATGCATAAGGTCTATTTATGCCTGACACCCACAATACTGGGACCTGCAGGAATACCAAGGAATTAACACTAATGCTTATATGGCTTATATTCCATATTTAATATTCATTCACATACAATTTCAGTGAGCAGATGCTGTATTGGCTGTTCCTGGTTGTCCATTTGTAATTTGGCCATACAAATTTAGATAAATATTAATCCAGCTCATTGTCTAATGCTCTGATCGAGATTGGGACTCTTGTAGGAGGACTTGGCTGAATTCCTGTCTGGGGTGCTATTGCTGACTTTTCTATACATATCTATGACTGACATACCACAGAAGCGCAATTAGGCCTTTGAGTGGTACACATCCCCACTAATTAATCCATGAGTAGAATTTTACCAGGGATCCCTTCCAAACAAATTTCTTATTAAATGTCAAAATATTGTATTCATCAAAAACTTTGTAACTCCAAAACCAATTTTTAAAAAAAAACTTTAATTTTCTGTCTTTTTCAAGTGTGCGAGGTTTATTTACTCTTGATTCGAACCATTCAGTGAAATTACCATTATAATCCTGACCACAGTCACATTAGGAAATGCAAATTAAGGCTTTGCATCAAAATGCAAATTCATTCAGTTAAGGCAGCTCAGCCAGAATCCATAATTTAGTGTGAAAAATGGTACGTCTGCAGCTGCATCTTTCTAGCTTCCAGTTTCATGCTCATGCACCTTCATTGGAGAGGTTATTAAGATCATATGTGTTTATGAATCCAGTAACCAACTGTTGAAGAACATTACCAGCAATACTGTTTGATTAGGTTACCCAACATGTTGTACCATTGTTTAAAACAAACAAACAAAAAATAAGCAAACAAACAATAACAGAGACCTTATAATGGTTAGCCCAAGACACTTGGAATAAAGGCTTAAATTTACAGTATTTGCTAAGCATTTAACATGATTTAGTCAACCTGCAGCTTTTTGTCAGGATGCAGACATTTATGGATGTATATGCAGGGGAGAGTGGGGAATGCAGACTGGCAAACAAATCCAAAATGCTAGACGAAATCGAAGTCAAGGGACAGGCAGGGGTCGATTGATCGGCAGACAGAGTAATAAGGGCTAAAGAGTAACGAGAACAAGACAATAACAAGGGTCAAGAACACGATAAGGCAGGCAGAATAACAAGGTAACACTGTAACACTGAATGATACTTCGCATCGAGTGAGTGTGGGAGAGGTGTTTATATATAGCTGATTAACCAGGAAATGAGTGACAGGTGTAATTAATAGGCAGGCGATAGAGGGTGCCGTGGTTTTTGGGTGTTGTAGTTCAGATTGGCCATGTTTGTAGTCTGACTGGAAGTGGCACTCTCTATCATGTTACTGACAGAATCCCCCTGAGGAGCTCCCTCCAGGAGCTACATTCTTCCTAGGATGCCCCCTCCTTCTGGGTGCAGGCTTGTCGGAGTGTTGGTTGTGAAATTCTTGAGAAAGGAGAGGGTCTAGGATGTCCTTAGCTCCTACCCAGCTTCATTTCTTTGGTCCATAGCCCTCCCAATCTACCAGGTACAATAGCTGACCTCTTGTACGTCTAGAGTCTAGGATCTGCTTTACCTGGTAGATGGGTTCTCCTTCTGGGCCAGGAGATGGGTGGTCGGGGGTGGGCATGTTTTCAGACAGGGGACCCTGGATGGAGGGTTTGAGGCAGGAGATGTGGAAGGTGGGTGACAGATGGTTGTGAAGTGGGAGGCTGTAATTTTCGGCATGTATTGGGTTCCCTAAGGTCCCTGGTGGACACCCATACCCAATCGCCAGGAGAGTACTCGGGGTTGTTGCTCTGGTGCTTATCGGCGTGTTCCTTGTTCTTGGGATTAACTGACATGATGTGTTGGTGAACCTCCTCCCAAATCGACTGGCTACGGGTGAACCACTCCTCCACAGCCTGTACCCGTGCTGGAGAGTCATCCCAAGGAAACAGGGGAGGTTGGTAGCCAAGCATACACTGAAAGTGTGTAAGTTGTGTGGCTGAGTGCTTGAGAGAGTTTTGCGCGTATTCGGCCCATGGGATGAATCGGACCCAGTCCCCTTGGTTTCGCATGCAGAAGATTCTGAGGAAACATCCTATTTCTTGGTTGGCTCTTTCTACCTGGCCATTTGACTGGGGATGATATCCCAAAGTGAGGCTCACTGAGACCCCTAGCTGCTCCATGAAGCTGGCCCACAGACAAGAGATGAATTGAGGGCCATGGCCACTGACTATGTCTTCTGGGTTGCTGAAGTATCGGAACACGTGCTGGAACATTAATTCGGTGGTCTGAAATGCTGTAGGTAGGCCGGATAACGGGATGAGTCTCAGCGCCTTGGAGAAGTGGTCAATGATGACCAAAACTGTGGAGTTGCCTTGGGATGGCGGCAGGTTGTTGATGAAGTCAATTGCCAGGTGGGACCATGGTCTCTGAGGCAGTGGAAAAGGGCATAGTTTGCCAGCCGGAGGAATTCGAGGGACCTTGGCTTGAGTGCACTCAGTGCATGAAGAGATGAAATGAATAATCTCAGTCAGCATGTTCTCCCACTAGTACTTGTTTCGCAGCAGTTGGCAGGCAGACTGAACCTCTCGACGACTGAGCTGGCGATGAAGTTTCCTTCTGCCCCTGAGTCAATAAATGCAGACAGCACATGGGTAGAGGAAGACAGTTTCAGTAATACTGGAGGCTTGAAAGATCGAGCTTCTAGTGATCTCATGGGACTCACCGAATCAGCCTTGGTCTTCTTGGAGCTGGTGCGTGGCGGGTGGACTGAACACTGGATGATAGGGTGACTGGAACTCCCACAATAGAAGCACAAGCCCTCCTTCTTTCTATGAGTCCGTTCAGATCATTTCAGGCAAGCACAAGAAACTTCCATGGAAGAGGGAGAATCAGAGGCCACAGCAGGCTTGGCTTCCTCCCGGAGGGAAGGGCAGCTGGATAGCAGATGGTCTAGCAGAATGGCGAGATCAATGAGAGTGTCCAGAGTGAGATGTTCATCGCGGCATGCTAGTTCATTCAAAACTGAGGGATGAAGTCCTTGGTGAAACACCGCCTTTAATGCTAGCTCATTCCATCCACTGGCGGCTGCAAGAGTCCAGAAATCTAGGGCATAATTGGTGACTCTCCTTGAACCTTGGGTGATGGTGAGTAGGCTCTCGCCGACTTCAATTCCCTTCAGTTTGTGATTGAACACATGCTTGAATAAATCCAGGAAGCTGTCGTAAGAGGTGGTGTGTTCGCCTCTGCTCCTCCACACTGTGCTGGCCCATTGTAGCGCTTTGCTGGTTAAAAGTGAAAGAAATCCGGCGATCTTGCATTCATCCGAGATGTGTGGGAGCGAGGAGAAGTGCATGGAGCACTGAAGCAGAAACCCCTTGCAGCTGAGCGCAACCCCGGCGTACTTCTCGGGGCATGGAAGTGGGAGCATCGGACTCGGAGGAGCTTCGGAGCGCATTAGGAGGGCCTGCAGCATCATAGCAACGAGCTGAGCCATCTTGGTGTTGAGATCGGTGAGCATCTGCTGATGTTCTCCTAAGAGGCGCCCCTTTATTTGACAATAAAGTTGACTTGACTTGAGCAATCAAAGTAGTCTGCCACGCCTCCTCTGCTGCATTCATATGCAGCGAAGTATCCTGTCAGGATGTAGGCACTTACGGATGTATATGCAGGGGAGAGCGGGGAACACAGACTGGCAAACAAATCCAAAATGCTAGAGGAAATCAAAGTCAAGGGACAGGCAGGGGTTGATCGGTTGGCAGACAGAGTAATAAGGGCTAGACTAAAGAGAACGAGACAATAACGAGGGTCGAGAACACAATAAGGCAGGCAGAATAACAAGGCTTGGTATGACAGGTAAGACACTGACCGATACCTCACATTGAGTGAGTGTGGGAGAGATGTTTATAGAGTGTGGGCTGATTAACCAGGAAATGAGTGAGAGGTGTAATTAATAGGCAGGCCATAGAGGGTGCTGTAGTTCTTGGGTATTGTAGTTCAGATCGGCCATTTTTGTAGCCTGACTGGAAGTGGCGCTCTCTATCATGTTACTGACACTTTTAAAGCAGTGTATGTTGCCATTATAAGTAAACCTCTAAAGTAAAGCAAAATCTTCCATTGGGTAGAGTAGATACACTAAAAAAAATTATGCTGTGTTAGGTTTTAATATTGATTAAAAATATGCTCCATGGCCAGAGAAATTGGTTTTTATAAATGTAGACGTTCACCCCAGGATAGTCTTGCTGCTCTTTTATGTAATACCATAAAACCTACTTATATTTCTTGGGCTGAAGATCCCCTGCAGCCTGTGGCTGGTAAATGCTTCTAGAACAATCTGTAGTGAATTTTACATAGTTGTCCACAAATCCAAAGCCAAATACACCATTTGATTTATAGCTGTAATCACCCAGTTGAATTAATAAAAAAAAAGAAAGAAAAAACCCAACACTCTTGACTGACTAGCTGTTTCAAGTTTTTTTTTTCATCTGAATCTGATAACCTTTAACTCCACAAATGCACCAGTTCTGATCCAAAGTCAGATTCAGTCTTGCAAGGTTTGTGCTACATTCTGGAAAAAATTGGTACAATAAATTGTGCTCGGTGTGAATGAGTATGTATGATGACCTGGTGTCCCATTCAGGATGTGTTCCTGAGATAGGCTCTGGTTTCATGGTGAACCTGACCAGGATAAAGTGGTTACTGAAGACAAACGAATGAATGTTCAATACCAAGTACAGAAATTTCAGAATACAGAAAATTTCAGTTCAGAAAAGTCACCATCTTATTCTAATCTAACTAGGACAGAGTGACTGTAATCTTAATATAATTTTAGGGGGTTCAAATGATGACAAAATATAGTCATTTGAACAGCTGATCCAAGCAAGTTTTAAGTAAGAAAAGTTTTAGGATTGCCCACTTTTTGTAGAATATTAATCTAGAAGGTCTTTTTTGCATCCATTGCTGCAGTTCAGACCTACTGTCTGATTTAATTAGTACAAGTATGATGTGTTAACGAGAAACTGCAACAATGTGCAGTGTGTATGCAGGAAAGCTCCTCATTTTTAACGCAAACTTGTTGCTGCATAGGCTATACAAGTTGATCACGATAAAGAGGTGGTGGAACCAAACTATTTATATGCACATAATTAGCACCTTTTACTGCAGAGCATGATGATGGTACTCCAAAAACATCTGTGTTCAATAATCTGTGCTTGGTACAAACAAGCCTTCACCCAAAACTAGCTCTCATTTACCTGAGCATGCAGCCATGCAATGCTTAAGAGGCTAATCTCACTTTTTTAATTTCCCTGAAATATTATCCACTGTAGGCTTAATACATTAGTTTTCATGAGAATGCATGAGGGGCTAATTGTTAAAAATTGAGTTATCGAGCTGCATGACCTTGAGGACTACTGGCACATACAAATATCTTCGCGATGGTATTGCCAGTACTCAGAAGAATAATGTCTCCATAACGGCATAATATTGTTGTAGTAACTGGAGATCCAAGGTCAGTGAATATCATGCCAATTAGCTCAATTGATTTAGACAAGGCTTGGAAAGAAAAAAGTAGCCCAACTGCTGTTTGGCCTCGTGTCACCCAGACTGTTCTGATGTTCTTAATGAGTTAGCTTTTCACACACTGGTGGTTTTGTTGGTGTTCTCCTGTAACCCCCCCGATTACATGACTGCCTTTTTTCCCTTTCCACTACGCACATTTATTGGGGAATTTATTGGTGAATAAATTCTAAATCAGAGTTATGATGCAATGAGGCATCTTACAATACTACTCTGCCATTGTAGCTAACACTGGTAAGGAATGCAAATATTGGTGAAGTGTCAAGTTGCAAATAGTAAAATGTCGGAAATCATATAAAAAAAAAACCCCTACAATTTATAAAATTTGTTATATCCTCATTCACTGTAGGAATACAGACTAAAGTCTGTGTGCTGAACAGTGAAGTTTGACCAGTGGAAGTCAGTGTGGAGGATATCAGAGAACAATATGAAATTTCAAAGGGTTTTTTTGTGAGGTCCTGCTGTGTTGGCATGTTAAAGAATCAGACCAACTGGAAGAGCAGAAAAAAGTAAAACAAGGAGATAGAATTGATGAGTGAACGTGTGAGTGGGCAAGAAAATGAAGAACTGCCAAGACACACCATGCTATACATACTATAGAAGAAGAGAAAGGGTAAGAAAGAAAAAATAGAGAAGCATAAAGAGATAGACTACAGATGTGTATTTAGATAAAAAGCAGAGTGTGAATGAGAAGGAGAAGTGGTGAGAGATGCTAGTTGAGGGAGAGGTATGAGAATGAGAGAGAGAGAGAGAGAGAGAGAGATAAGCAGAGAGATCAGGGAAGGGAAACAAGAGGACTAAGGCATTCATCCAGGTAACCAAAAATACTTCATCAATAGACAGATCTACAAAGAGAAGAGAGAAAGATGCAAACAACTTGGAAGGCAAAAGGTGGGCCTTGAACCGCACCCTAGAACTGAAATAGCTTTGTAGTCATGATTTGATTCGGTATATTGCTGCATTTCCTTCCGAAGCAGGAAATAAGAGTGGTGTGTGCTTGACTGACTTAATCAAAAGCCAGTAGTGTTTGAGATATGCCACACTTCTCCCAAATGTAAACAAACCTGATAGTAGCTTAGAGAACTAGCTAAATATGAACAGCAAAGACATGAACAAGAGCCTTTTACATACTCTTACTGATGAAGAAGCCCTGATGGTGTATAAAGATGGAAAAAACATTCTTGCCCAATACTGTATGAGGAAGTGGCATATTCCAGAACTGAAGAAACCCAAGTTAGTAAAACACTCCTCCAAGAAGTACCTGTTATATAAACACAACTTCATACAAATTCCTCTGTCTTCTAAACGAATAAACCCCATCCATTTTTTCCTCCATCAAAGGATGGTTGGAAAAGGGAATAGTGTACAGGAGGACACATAGCTATCACTGAGCTTCTACTGTAGAATAAGACCTGCCTCTGAGAGTGGGACATATATGGCTCTAGAGAATGTTTAATTTGATGATCACAAAGTTTTACTTAGATATGAATCACCAAAAGTTTTAAATAATTTTCCTGGACATGATGAACTATAAAATTAAAACTAGTTAAAAACAATTTTTTGGTATTTTTCCCCACATACAGTATCACATTGATGTCTTCTCCTGCCTCTCTGTATGTCCCCATGCTTACTGTATTCCTCCCTCAAAGGTCTAAAGCCCTTGCTCTTCAGATAGTGTCTAGCATCTGATTATCATCTTCTACAGTCTCAGACTTAGGTACTACACTCACAGGTCATAAAGAGGCTGATATACATACATATGCTTCTCTGCATTTCCAGGTATATTCACTTCAGTGCACTAGCATCCAGCTTTTCAGAGCAAGATATGAATAGAAAAGAACAGCCTGTGGTTGGTTATTTGCCATGTCAGACCAATTGCCACTTTCTGCTTTTCCTGAACATTTTATTGTTCATATACCTAGGTCTGAAATGAAATGCTTTCAAACTGAGGGTAAGATGGAAAATACCAAAAATAAATTTTGACCATTTCAGACCTGACAAACTTTCCACAATTTGCATTGGAGCTC
Source organism: Sciades herzbergii (assembly GCA_026153275.1). Taxonomy (NCBI): domain Eukaryota; kingdom Metazoa; phylum Chordata; class Actinopteri; order Siluriformes; family Ariidae; genus Sciades; species Sciades herzbergii. The sequence continues at coordinate 17,883,265 of JAPFFA010000027.1, forward strand.
CACATTTTAAAAACCAAATGCAAAAATATACCAAAAGAACAGTCTTTTTTCATAATAGAAAAAGGGCTGATGGGCCAATCAGCATATGCGCACTCCACTTAAAATATGCATTGATGAGGCACCCTCAATTTCTGTCATGGTAAAATGAGTTGGTTTTTAATTAATTAAAAAAAAAATTTCATTAATGTGGCATGAAGTCTGTCAACCTGTGTACAACTTAACTGTCATTAAATAAGTACAAACCCATTTCCAAAGTATTGGGATAAAAAATAAATAAAAACAGAATGTCATGATTTGCAAAGCATGGAAACCCTGTATTATTTTCAATGAAATAAAAAAGACAAACACAGCAAATGCTGAAACTGGGAAATTTTATTGTTGTTTGAAAAATATATACACTCATTTTGAATTCAATGCCAGCAACATGTTTCAAAAAAAGTTAGGATAGGCACATTTACCACTGTGTTGCATCACCTCTATGTTTACCAACATTTTGTAAATGCTTGGGAACTGAGGAGAGCAACTGCTATAGTTTTGAAAGGGGAATGTTGTCCCATTCTTGCCTGATATACAGTGGGGCAAAAAAGTATTTAGTCAGTCACCAATTGTGCAAGTTCTCCCACTTAAAAAGATGAGAGGCCTGTA
>JAPFFA010000027.1:17961600-17971722 GCA_026153275.1 Sciades herzbergii
TAGAGCAACGCTACAGAAGTACAATATTTTGGTTTCCCAAATAACTTATTTTATTCAGAATTCTTTAACCATTCTGTCACAGAGAACCAAAAATCTCACCATAAATGTGGTGAACATGTAGGGTCAATATGATTCTTCTGTTTATATTTTACAGCAACAAAATAATCTTTAGAAAAGAAAACAAATAGAACTCAATGCCAGTGGAGTTGACATGGATGCATGTACAATCTGCAGGTACAATGATAACTTCATATAAATTCTACAAACATTCAACCATGGTCTCGAGATATCACATTAACAAGAATCTCAATTGGACAAATGCACAGATGGACGGACAGACAGACACTGAGAACCTAAAATAATGCCTGCACCACATGGTAGCCAAATAATAATAATAAAAAAGCTCCATTTGTTGAATTTGAAACAGAGTGAAATTGATATTTTCAATTCATCTGGTATTTGGTTTATTTTGTGTGTGACAACCAGCTTTTATTGTCTCTTTTTGTTTGTTTGTTGAAATACCCAAAACACATTTTACATTTACAGTGCTAGAGCTCTGTCCTGCTTCTTATGGCTTAGTTTATCAGCTTGCTTTTGCAGCCAGCAACGCAAAATATACAGCATGTTTGGTTCACTTCCTGCAGTTAGAGCTATTCAAGGTTGAATAATTTTCTCACTGCAATTGCACTCAAGTTTGCTTTGAACTGGACTGAGATTACCTCACTCAGACAGTTGCTGCTCAGCCCAGTTATTTTGGTCTGCACCTGAATGTGCCTGCATTGTTCTCACCTGCCTAAACAAAAAAACACACAAAGAGGAAAATGCACCAAGTTTAGTTTTCTGACAGATTAAATACTGAATATTAGCCATATAATGATATATCATATGAAGATATATCGCACTACAAATTTATGAGGATTTGAACTGATTAGATTTAAAAAATATTGCAATTATTATCAAGCTGCTTAATTGCCTACTAACCCCATTTCTAGAAAAGTTGGGATATATTCCAAAATGCAATAAAAACAAAAGTGTGTGATTTGTTAATTCACGCAAACCTTTATTTAACTGACAAAAGTACAAAGAAAATATTTTCAACAGTTTTACTGACCAACTTAATTGTATTTTGCAAATATAAATGAAATTAGAATTTGATGCCTGTAACACACTCAAAAAATTTGCAACAGAGGCATTATTACCATTGTGTTATATCACCTTTCCTTTTTAGTAACACTCTTTTATCATATGGGATCTGAGAATACTAATTGTTGTAGTTTTGCAATTGGAATTTTTGTCCATTCTTGCTTGATACAAGACTTCAGGTGCTCAATAGTCTGTGGTCACCGTTGTTGGATTCTTCTCTTCATGATGCGCCATACATTCTCAGTAGGAGATAGATAGATCACACGCACTCTGTCTACGAAGCCACGCTGTTGTAGCCCATGCAGAATGAGGCTTGGCATTGTCCTGCTGAAATAGGCATGGACTTCCTAGGAAGAGACGTTGCCTTGTCTCAGATCCCATTCCAATCTCTGATCTCAGACTCCAGAGATTGAGCCGTCCCTACACACCAGCCAGATCCCTACACTCCACTACTACTGGTCACCTGGCCCCTCCTCCTCTCCCCTCCTACCCAGCCTGCTCAAGACTACTGTCTGTCCTGGTTCCCCATTGATGGAACAGCCTTCCCATTGAGGTCAGAACTGCTGACTCCCTGACCACCTTCAAGCGCACACTGAAGAGTCACCTTTTCAGGCTGTGCCTCTCCCCTGCATCCCTGCCCACTGTGTAACTGTGTTTCAGTCTTGACCAACCCAGGCTGCGTACAGTCTAGCCTGGGGTTAGCTGTTTTGAGTTCTCTATTTAGTTATTCTTTATATGGTTGGTTTGTTTCCTTGGCTGTTTGAGTATTGGCATTTCAACAGCATATTACACTAGGTATTGCTGTCACTTGTTCAGTGGGCACTAGAACTTTCTTGTCTAGAAGTTCAGCACTTCATGTACCTGACTTGCACTCATTGTACATTGCTCTGGATAAGAGCGTCTGCTAAATGCCATGTAATGTAATTTCTCTCTAAAATCCCAATATATGCTCCAATATATCAACAGTACCTTCACACACATGCAACTCACCCATGTTGCACTGATGCACCCCCATATCATCACAGATGCATGCTTTTGCACCTTTCTCTGATAACAAACTGGATGGTTGTGTTCAACTTTGGCACTCAATGTCCAGTTTTCCCAAAAACAAGCTGAAATGTAGATTCTGACGACAGCATGTGTTTCCACTGTCTTTCAGTCCATCTGAGATGAGTTTGGGCCTAGAGAAATTAGTGGTGTTTCTGCACAGAATTGATTAATGGCTTCCTCCTTGTGTAATACAATTTCAGGTTGCATTTCTGGATGCAGCGGTGGACTGTGTTAAGTGACAATGGTTTTCCAAAGTACTCCTGATCCCATGTGGCTGTATTTGTCATATTAGCATGACAGTTTCTCAAGCAGTGCTGCCCGAGGGCTTAAAAGTCAACAATGGTTTTAGAGCTTGCCCTTGATGCACTGAGATGTCTCCGAATTCCTTCAATTTTTTTTCACAAAATTGTGTATGGTAGATTTTGAAAGACCTAAAAACTTGCGCTGAGAAATGTTCTTTTTGAATTGACTAACAATTCTCTTATGAATTTTGACACAAAGGAGTGAGCCACAACCCAGCCTTGCTTGCAAAGACTGAGCCTTTGGTGCATGCTCCTTTTATACCCAATCATTTTACCAATTAACCTGTTGATTGTGGAATCTTCCAAAAATGATACTTGAATATCCTATAAACTTTTCAGTCTTATTTTGCCTCTGTACCAATTTTTTTGAGTGTGTTGCAGGCATCAAATTCTAACTTAGTTTATATTTACAAAATACAATTAAGTTGGTCAGTAAAACTATTAAAAATCTTTTCTTGGTCCTTTCGTCAGTTAATTAAAAGTTCACATGAATTAAAAAAATCACAGATTTTTGTTTTTATTGCATTTTGGAAAATATCCCATCTTTTCTGGAAATGGGGTTAGTTGTTTGTTCTTGTGATAACTGCATTGTTGAGACAGTAGAGGGTGGAATAGCATACAATAGAGGGAATACACGTGATTTCACCCTAGGCTGAAGTAACACAGCTCTAATGCCATGAAAACACACAAAAAAAGGAGATACAAAATGGGAAAGAGCTATTGTGTGATTGACTGTACAAATAGATTTAACAAACCTTTCTTTTTACAGACTGCTAAAAGCTAAAGAAAAGATAAGAAACTAGAGGGAGTACAAATGTTCATAAAAGCTCATTAAAAAAAGCCTATTTGTTTTTCATGTTTTTCATTTTTTAATAAAAGGAATATTTTGGTTAATAGGCCATTATATTTTACTCCAACCTTGACAAATATGCATAAATAATTATTGATGGTCATTAAGAAAATAAAACAAAATAGTTTTTTTTTAATTTAAGAACAGGAATATAAGTTGATAAAGAATAGTAAAATAAACATTGCATTTTTCAGAAATAAAATTTTCTTCATTTAATATCTTTTCAAAAACATCATGGGAAAATTTAATCGTGAACCCAATATCGTGAATCGAATCGAATCGCATTGTGAACTGGGTGAATTGTTAGATGCCTACTGAATATGTAACTGGCATCTTTATTTCTGAAAGTGTTTGTGAAACAGAAAGGCATGACCTGGGTATGTGAAATCGAAAACATGGCTACACATGGAAAAGAGTTACACAAGCTGACGTTAGATATGAGCTGAAATCTCTATGGGTTCCTAATATATTTATAATTGGAGTTATTGCATGTGGTTGAACTAATTCAGTTAGTCTTTTTTTTTTTCATGCTTCTACAGAAAGCAATGGTAATGAAAGCTACTAAGATTTTTTGTCACAGTACTGTTACACTGATTAGGCCCATCTCTTCATGACTAAAGAAGTTATCTTAATTGTTTCATCTTTAGTTCTGTCAAGGTGGCTTCTTGAAGCCTTCTAACTTCTACCTTTTAGAAGTAGTACGAGGTTTTGTTGTTGTTTTTTAAATCTATTTAATGACGTCTCCTTGCATGCATCTCCCCTTATTTTAGCTAATGATTTCACTAATTATGCATGATGTTAATATATGAGTCACCAATTTATACATTGCTATACCTTATTAACTGGAAACTCAGATCCTTATTTATTAAAGATTTATGTGTAAAAACATGATAATATAACTTTATAACACCGACAACACTCTTCGAAACTGCTATATTATAGAGAGGATTGAATCCTTTAAATAAGCAAAATAGCAAACAATGCCCTCCATGGCCCCCCCCATAAAGATTAGTAAAAAGGGTTAGAAAAAAAGTCCATCTTTTGTTGATGAAGCTTCATCTCACACTGAAAAAAAAAAAAAAATCCAACCTTTAATCAAAAAATGTACTCAGAGAAAAACAAATCCCTCATCAATAAATTATTATTTTTAACAAAAACACATGTGCCACTATTATTGGCACCCCCGGAGATTATAGTGAACACAATGTAACTGAAGCATGTTTCCCATTTATATTGTACATTTTGAGTTGACTGGAGTGTGTAGGAGCTTTCAAGCTGAAATCCATGACCTCCTGATTAACTGGGGTACAAATATGAGATGACACAGAGGCCAAACTCCCTTAGTCATCCATCAACATGGGAAAGATAAGAGAACACACAAACCAAATGAGGGAGAAGTACGTTGACCTTCGGGGAATGGTTAGAAAAAAAAAAGCTGCTCACCTGAAAATGTCCGTTTCTACTGTTAGAGCAATAATAAAAAAAAAAGTGGACACCAACTGGAACTGTTGCAAACTTGTCTGGAAGAGGATGCAAGTTTATTTTGCCCACGTACAGTGATGATGATAGAGAGGCAAAAAAAATAAACATCCCCAAGGGTGACTGCTGGTGAATTACAAGAAAAAGTAAAATCTTGGAGTTTTGAATCCTCCAAAACCAACATCAGACACCACCTCCAGGCCAAGAGATTATTTGGAAGGTATGTCGAAAAAAAGCCTTTTCTATCAGTTAACAACAAATGTACGTGCTGGAAGTTTACAAAATGCTACTACAACTTTGATTGGAACTGTGTTCTATGGTCCGATGAAACAAAAATGGAGCTTTTTGGCAATAAACACTCAAGGTCGTCATCGTTTGTTTAACCTCTTGTCAAACGGGGATGCTCTTGAGCCATTCGGCTGTATTGATGTCAAGTTCTATTAGGCCTTCCAGGCCGTTTGGGGGTCGCAAGGTTGGTCAGGCATGGATTAGGTGCTGCAATGTCTGTGGCAAACCACATTCGCAGGTATCATTATCGCACACACCAATGGATTTAAGGGATGCGCAAGTCCTGCAACAGCCAGTGCGTATACAATTCAGTCACGCCCAGGCCTTACGATCCAGCTGATGGCCACTGGGCTTGGCAGTGGGAGTCTTGATGAACATGTGGAGTCTTGTGTCGAGAGTACTCCACTCCTCTTGCCACCTGTTCTCCACCCAGGATGCCAACAGCGATAGATGTTCTTGAAGCTTTGCAGCTCTAGTAGCAAAGTGTTGTCTCTGGATGCGTTGAGGGGCTGCTGTAGGGTCGGGTAGGGGTACCAGGGTACCAGGCTACCCCCCCAGCCTTCTCGGCCAGTTTAAGCACCTGGTAGTCGCGTCGAATGGAGGGACGAATGCCAAGACGAACACTCAAGGTGGGTTTGGCGTAAAAAGGATGGCTATAATGAAAAAGAACTTGATCCCAACTGTAAAATATGGTGGAAGTTCTGTGATGTTTTGGGGCTGTTTTTCCTCCAAAGGTCCTGGAAACCTTGTTAGAATACATGGCATCATAGACTCCATGAAATTCCAGGACATTTTAAATCAAGCTCTAGCTGCCTCTGCCAGGAAAATAAAACTGGGTCATCATTGGATTTTCCAGCAGGACAATGATCCGAAGCATGTGTCCAAATCAACACAAAAATGGTTAGCTGAGCACAGAACAAAGCTTCTGCCATCGCCATCTCAGTCTCTTGACCTGAACCCCATTGAAAACCTGTGGTGTGAGCTGAAGAGGAGATTGCACAAGAGAGGGCCAAGGACCCTGGATGATCTGGAGAGATTCTGTAAAGAGGGATGGTGTCAGATGCCCTGCTCTGTATCTCCAACCTTATAAAATGTTATATGAGAAGACTCTGTGCTGTTTTACTGGCAAAGGGTGGTTGTACAAAGTATTAAATGCAGGAATGCCAATAATAGTGGCACGTGTTTTTGTGGAAAAAAATATTTATTGATGATGGATTTGTTTTTCTCTGAATAATTTTGATTAAATTTTGGATTTTTGGATTTAAAATTATTTTGATTAAAGTTTGGATTTTTCTCATTTTTTTCAGTATGAGATGGAGCTACTTCACCAAAAGGTGGATTTTTTCCTAACCTTTTTTTTTTTTTACTAAGCTTTACAAGGAGTGCCAGTAGTCATGGAGGGCACTGTATCTTGCAATATACACGGCAGTGTCTATGCAAATCTATTCATTTTGCAACCACAATGTGATTTACAGGGCCTGAAAGTCACTTGGAGAATGGCAAATGTACGAGCAAATTAATAAGACCAAAGGGCAGGTATTAAATTTGCATGAGACAGTTTCTGCAATTTGAAGACAAAAAAAAAAAGTTTCTTGAAATTATGCCTCAGTATCTAAAAATAATGAGAAAATTTGATTCTCAGAAAGATGATTGAACTTTACCAAGGTAAAGGTGGTTTTTTTTTTATTAAAGAGGTTTTATATTTGATATTCAAGACACATTTTCACCTCTGATACCAAGGATTTAAAAAGCGCCTTTGAAAAGATTTTCTTTCACGCATATTTTTTGTGTTTAGTTTTTTCACTGCATCTCATTACTTTCACTTTGTATTATACCTCACACTTAATTATGCAGGTGTGGAAGTTGCCATAGCTGCTGCGAACAAATAGCACAAATCTTATTTTATTATTGTTTCCTCCTCCAACTTTGCAAAATATGTGATCTCCTCATTAACTGAATGTACAAAAACTACATATGGAAATTTATCCTTTTCACTTGAAATCTTAGTAGATCATTGTTAAGATCATTGTAAAGAAGCATGATCACATTGTCATGTAAGAGCCATTGTAAATACTGTGCAAACATCATCTACAAAATGACAAAACACACTTAGAGCACAAACTTTACATTTGGTTGAACATGAAATAGTATTACATAATACAGTATATCTAAGTCAAAAACATATCTACTTCTAAATAAATTCTTGTTCAGTGTGTTTTAAGCTGATTTGGAATAGAACATCATTTAGTAATCTGACACAAAGACCCATTAATTAACACAGACTATGATGAGTATTATGGTTGGTTAGTACACTGACTTTTCCACAACAACTGAAATGCACAATACAAGGCTTCAGTATTCTGTACGTTGTACTTTAATATTCTGAAACACATAAAATTACCATCAAGGAACTTGAAGCATCAAAATTCAACTGATTATTACTGCAACCTTGTGTAAATCAACAGAAATAGGTGAGAAACACCTATTAATTAACAAATATACACTCCAACTCACTGGAAGCCACTCTGCTTCTTGTTCATAAATAACACCGTAAAACATACAAACATAATTCATCTGCACTCCAATTTCGATGCTGCCCATTCCAATTAGAGCTCTGACTCCGAGGATGATGGAGTTATGGCGCTGACTTTAGAGAGGACGTACCAGTCGCTCTCTTCTCTTTTTCGCTCCCCCATGATGACTTGCTTACATACCTCCTTTTCTACATATTTTCTTGTTGGGTTTTCTGGCACATTCCTTGGATATTCTTTTGACTGTGAAATGAATAAAAGACTACAAAATAACAAAAGTCTCTGGAAGAAAATTGGGAGGACACATGCATCAAATTGTTTCAGACCACCATCTCCCTTCCTCCCGTCAATATCAACCACGAGAACAACGAAAAAGATGTTGAGAAAGTTCACTGGGGTATATTTTTAGGTACATGTTCTAAAAATGGTGGAACAGATTTGCTGCAGGTTGGGACACAGGAAGCCTTGTTTCACATGCACTTCTATATAAGACCCGTTACAACCATGAAGTCAACTGAGCCTTTCATTTTTGCATTGGTTTTATCACTGTATAACTGGAGTTATGTCAAAAAAAATACTCGTCTTACAAAACAGAAAATATTGTTTTTGTAGATCTGACCAAAATGAATCCAAAAAAAGTGACGTATTTAAGGTCCATTTCAATATACATATTTCATTTTGACAAGTTCCTTAATTTAGGAAATGGACATGGAAGTTTTTCACGTGGAATTTCAATATGTGCAAAAGAACAATTGCTCTGACAGCTTTTCATGTTAATCAAGGTGTTTAACATCTTGAGCTTGGCCATGGTATCCAGGTGCCACTCTTGTGTTTTAATATTGCATATTTTAAAAGAGGGCATAAATAGAGCATCTAGGCAACAGAAATAGGGGAAAGGATAGTAATGGGTCTTACATGGCTAGGACTGATGCTACAGGCCTCTTGTGTTCCTGCATCTTTTAGCAACCCTACAAAGGATCAATGTACAGCAAGAAGGTCGATTTCTAATCTCTAATCCCCCAGAACAGTCAAGACAGTGAGGAGAGGGAGGTGCACCAAGATCATTAATTCCAATCTTTATATCTGATTATAATCTGAGCTTTTTTTTTCCTTTTTTTTAATCATGATTGATTATGTGCTTTGGTTTTATCTTGAAAGATACAAAAGAGGAACCCATTAACAGTGGCATGGAAGGGAAAAGCTGATGAAATGACATCATGGGAGATCAAGTCAAGATGTAGTAACACGGTGGACAGACAAAGCATGCGCCAGACAATTCATGCTTCAAACACAATACAGAGGGTGACAAAGAAGGAAAGAAGTGAAAAGAATTCTTTTCCTGTATACCCAACACACTCACCATCTTCGGTTGGCACATATATGTTGAGGTACAAACAATCCTCATTTTGCTCCTGTATATACGTGGCAACTATATCCAAGTTAAATGTGAACCAGATGGGCATCATGATCTCAGGCACGGCATTGTGGATGTTTTGTGGGCATACGGGCGCAAAGTGTGTGGCATTCTTAATGCCTGACCATGACGAGGGTGGCTCAGGGGGCAGGAACCGCTTCTCAGCCACAGGTGGTGCAGCGTAAGGCACGCCCAAGTATTGGTCCACAGGGCCCAGGATCTCACTGGGAAGTGGAACGCGCATACCGCGTAGCTTCCCATAATGTGTGTTCACTGTGGGGTAGTAGCTCTGCGCCCGTGCCAATGCCAAAACCGAGCAAAATAACCATATCCATGGCCTGGTGGCATGGGATCCAGGCCAGACCACTGAAAGCTGATTCCTCTGCGTTGTTGGCCACATGGTCTGTGAGAACACAAAGATGTCGAAAAACACTTTCCCTCAGCACGTGCCTCCGTCCTTCAGGCCCTCAACTCGTATTCTTGTCATCAGCCACAATGGAGGGGCTACGTGGCATAAAAAATGTATTTAAAAAAGCCACAACGCACGTTCTTTATTCCTGTTCAGAACTGGGTGTTTATTTGCTGTCTAGTTTTCCTGTTAAATCTTCTGTCCTGCATGTGGAAAAAAGAGGAAAGGAATTAATGATAACTGTGAGAGAGCTAAGTACTCCTGTTTGTATTTTTTTCTTCCTTTACTACATTGTCTCTTTTTATGAACTTGGCATGTGATTTGTGGTGCCTCTATAAACCTGTGTTTCTATAAACCTGTGGTCTAATGCTGCCAATCCAGAGATGGCATACCTGATGATTAGGGTTTACTGCAATACCATAATTTGTATTTCTATCTGTTTAGTGCTCCAAATATCTAGGTGTACCTGTCTATTTGACTTTAAAACCAAAGTGGTTGTGGCCTAATTCAGAGGTGTTTTTTTTTTTTGGTTGTGTTTGTGGGATCCCAGTCCCAGTGCACATCTCTAGAATCAACCCTGTGCTCTGTGAACCTTTCTAATAAAAAAGGAATAGTGTGCTACACACACATACATACATATATATATATATATATAT
>JAPFFA010000027.1:18032080-18049204 GCA_026153275.1 Sciades herzbergii
GGCTCCAGCTTGCCTGCAACCCTGTAGAACAGGATAAAGCGGCTAGAGATAATGAGATGAGATGAGATGAGATAATTATGTTTAATGATATAAAGTAAATGTAATTGTTTGCAAAACAGCTAGCTGGTATACAGTATGGATATGATCCAGATCAGATTTGCTCATATCTGCTTTAATTACAATTCAGTCTCACTAAGGACACACTTAAGCACTGGATATGTGAAAAGAGAATTCAACTAGATTTCCAGCAAAGCCCAGGATACCTGTTATCTATCTGGATGAAAAACCAGAAAAACAATACTTCAGCTTGCCAGAACAGCCTAAATCCTTATAATACCATAGAGTCATCCCACAACAGTGTGATATCCAATAATTCTATGGTATGGCAAGAAGATAATACAGGAATAAAAGGATGTGTGTGTCTTGGACTAAAATCATGTTCAGAATATGATTAATGGTTAGTCATTTCCTTTCTGTAATATGCTGGTTGGATTTTCTTAGCAGTAATACTGGATATTAGCACAAGGCAAAATGTGGGAGTGTGACATGTCTATATAGTGTTGCTACACAAAAATCATTCCATAGGGTATGAGGGGGAAAAGCTTTTAAATCAAGCACATCGTATTTCATTTGCCCATCACTGCAAATGGAAAAATAACAAAGACCCGTCTTCCAGGTAGCAAATGCATAATAAGCTACAAAGCCAATCCTCTATAAAAACAGGAAAAACAAACTAGGAATGTGAATGTGCGCTAAAATTGAATCGATGGTTATTTTGATAATCAATCTGTTTTTTGATGATCATAACAATTACATCTTACAATGAAAATTAAACATTTAAATGACAAAAAATGAAGTATTTTAATAACATCATGAGAAACTTTTATCTCCTTCATGCTATCCCTTTAATTACACTATACTATGTCAAAATTTGGACTGTGAGCTGGCCTAGTGGTTAGCAGTCCGCCTCTCGACCGCGAGATTGTGAGTTCTACTTGCAGTTGGGTCATACCAATGGCCATCATAAAAACGGTACCTACTGCCATCTGGAAATACAGATGCAAGTAGGGAGTCAAACTCTCACGATTACCAGAGAACTAGCCCCCCACTGTAACCCTAGCTATGTAATACACGAGAGGCCAAGGGCTATGGAAATGGAGATAGGTGCTGCACCCATGGGCCTCAAGAGCTGGTTAGTACTGGGGCAGGAGACTGCCTAGGAGACTGCCAAGTTGTTTTACATAAGATGGAAATATCAAGAAATGAAAGTTGAAATTCTGTCTCTACATATTCAACTTTTGATTTTTTGAACCCAAATTTCCTCAGTGTACAGCAAAAATAAAGAATTGGCCCGTACATGGGATTGTATATGTTTATTTATATTAGACTTCATTTTACTTAGTGCTATTTTATTCATCTTTAAATATATAACCTTTATTCTTCTGATTCCCTTTACAAAAATTCTAGCTATGATCCCTGCCATACTCAAATTGCACCTTTGAATTGGATTCCTCCATTTCTTCCTTAGCTTTTACACCATCAGGCATTGTCTCTGTATTGTCACTTCATTCTGCTGATTCATCGCTATCTTCAGCTACCATACTATATGACTATATGACACCCATGGATATCTCATTAACTTACTGAAGGAAGACTGAAAGTTTCTTGTTGGGTGAATACAATCAAATGCTCTTCCGTCAATATTCCAGGAATAAGAGAAAGCCAGACATACTGTTCCCATGTATGAGAAAATAAGTCTATCAACTCACCTAAGGGTCCTTGTGTAATGTCCTCCTATTATGTTGATATTCCTATCTTGAGACATTAATTTAAAGCTTCTCAGGAAGAGCTTACTCACCAATTCTAACCATTTCGAACTTCAATTCACCTTTAGTCATTCTTGAATATTCTTTACTCCTCCACCAATATTGGCCATGCTGCTCTAGAGCTTTTGATTTATTTAAATGTGCAATCTCAGAGTGTTGCAATCTTCACCAGTAGCCGTGACCTGAACAACCCACGTCTGTGTTATTCAGGCCCAACATGGATCATTATGTCTTGACCCACTTCTCTGTTGTCTTGTATGACATGCCTGTGAGGGGTCTGTCTTATTTCTGAGTGATAGAGCAGACCTATAACTATAACCGGACTTCCCGGCAGGAAAGAGAAGGGTAGAGAAGTATTATACACAGTCTGGAGCTAATTGCCTCCCCTGTGCTGTCTGTATGTGGCTTCTGTATTCCCATAGTGAGGGATTCATGGAAAGCTTTACTTAGAATAAACCAACAACTGTATATTGATATGCAACACACACACACACACACACACACACACACACACACAGGTTTTTGCAAATGCATTTTACCATTAAAATTCATTTCAGCTGTCCCCTGATTATTTATTTCTCTCTTCAACAATTCAGTCATATTAATGAAACATATGCACCACTGACCCATTTGAACCTATTTAGACCATCTATGTGATTAGACCCTTGATCCTGTATATACAGTACTGTGCAAAAGTCCTAGACACCCCTTTTTTTGTACAAACTTTGTTAGAGATTGTCAGTACGAAAACATTTTCAATTTCCAAACATTAGTTTTCCAGCACAAAATTAAATGTTCTAGAAAAAAAAAAATGTATGTCTGTAAAGAAAGCAGCATATTATGTAAGCAACCACTTTTCAGACCAAAAAAAAAAAAAACATAATGAAGGCTGCTGGGTTTTGCTGCAAAAATTGTGACAGTCTACAGAAAAACAAACAAACAAACAAACAAACAAACAAACAAACAAAAACCTGTGGCTGGTTCTGCAAGATGCTCAGTAAAATTTAACAGCTAAGTTCCTTATCACACAAATTGTACTCATGACTACTACTGTTTTAATAAAATTAAACATTTCTACATAAAAAAACACACTAAAGAGCAGTAAACAGTAATAAATGAAAGAGTCAATATTTAGTGTGATGACTCTTTAAAAAAATAGTAGTATCAGGTACAATTTGTGCATTTTTATAAGGAAATTAGCTGTAATTTTTACTGAGCATCTTACATAACCAACCACAGTTCTTCTACAGTGGATACATGTCACAATACACAATCCTCCTTGGTCTTCTTTTCCTACAAGTTATGACATGGAAAATTCCCCAAAGATGTAATTCATGAACGGTCCACTCCACAGGATCATAAAACAAGAAAGGTTTCCCAAATGAACATTTCAGCAACTTCAAATCAATATTAGTGTCCCCTGCTGCCAATTTTCTGAACCAAGCCGAAAAGTTCTTCTACTCTGCCGGGGTTGTCATGACTGAAAATCACATGATTGTATTCCTGCATGCTGAATAGCCAAAGCTCGAAACGGTGTTCATGAACCTTACGCACCATGTTGTTTTACCTATAGACTTTGTGTACTACTTGTTTAATTTCCAACCCTTTCGTACCATGACACGGTGTATTGTGAGCCTTTTGTCCCATTTTTGTTACTCATTTTGAAAGTTCACATTCAAAACACTGGCGCGTGGTTTCTTGCAGACAAATTCAACGTCACTTACCTTTCAACCAACCAGTGTGCAACAATGCATCATGTGATTTCCAAAATGGCAGTGCCGACTGAGTAGACTTGAAGTTTTCTTCTTAGTTGGAAAAAAAAATAAAAGTTTGGATCAAACTTGAATTGAATAACATGATGGACCAATTAATCTTTTTTGATTCATGATCAAAATAAGGTTGGTAGACTGGCCGTGGAGCTAGCAGTTTACGAAATGCATAATTTCTAACATGGAAACCCCCAGCTTTGGGGATTTTTCCATGTCAGAACTTGTAGGAAAAGGCCAAGGAGGATTGTGTATTGTGACATGTAATGACTGAGTTCTTCTGGAGACAACTGTCACACTTGCTTTTTATTTTTGCAGCAAAACTCAGCAGCCTTCATTATTTTTTGTCTGAGAAATGCTCTCTCATGTAATATGCTGCTTTCTTTACTGATATACAAACATTTTTCTCTAACATGTAAGTAATTTTGTGCTTGAAAACTAATGTTTGGAAATGTTTTTGTACTGATTCGATAATGTAGAAGCCATAAAATAAAATTCTATAACAAAGGTTGCACTAAAAATAGGGTTCCTAAGGCTTTTGCACAGTACTGTAGATTTAAAGAAAGGTTCTTCAATGTTGCCCATTCACAATGGACTGCAAGCACATCTTCTAGTTTGCAGCTTTTAGTAAGCTTCTTAAAAGCCTGCCTTTAGGGATCAATGATAGCCTCCAAACACACTCTCTCTGGGCCTTATCTTTGCTAATTTATCGCAAAGACTGCAGAGCACAATGGCCATGTTCACTTGTCTATTCTCTGCTCCATACCCCAGATAAAGAACTAAAATAGAAATAAATGGAAAATGCATGTGGATGGAAGGACAGGATTTTAAGGAGCTGCCGAAATTCCAGTCATCCCGCCATGCAGTAATCATAATTAGAGCTGATTTCTAGAGGACACTGGCATGAATGATGGATGAAGAAAGAAACTAAAGATGAAATGGCAAATCACACATAATGCAAGAAGGAATAGTAGCTCCATTTGTAAGCTTGGCAGCTGTTAAGAAACATGACTTTGCCAATAACACAACTCAAAACATACCAGTGGTTTAATGATTCTGAAGTTAAATAATAGTTATGTTTATACTGTCGGCAGTGTAACTTTTCTAGAGGTTTATAAGCAATGTTTCTCAAACGATTGAATGTCTACTTCTAGGGGTGCTTGGAGGTACCATGAGTTCTATCACAATTTAGCACTTTTATTCAGAAATTAATGCAGTTAGAACTAGCAGAACGATTAAAATGGATTGAAAAAGAATTACTGAACACTATTACTGAAACTGAACAGTGAGCCTGTGTCCACTGAAGACTCAGATTCTTGTTCTTGGCTTACACAAGTGGAACCTGATGTGGTCTTCTGCTGCTGTAGCTTATCTGCCACAAGGCTCGATGTTTGCTGCTCACGATGGATGTAAACTCAAGGGATTTTTTTGCATTTTTCATTTATTATTTTTTTTATTATCCCAGGACACCAGGAGCTCCTGAAATACTCCAGTCAACCCTTCTGGCATGAATAACCATGCTACAGTCAAATTCATTGAGCTCATTGAGATTTTTCTCCATTTTATGTTTGATGTGCATATTAACTGCCCCTCTTAATCTGTACCTGCATAATTTCATGAATTGCACTGCTGTATTATTCTGCAATATATGGGTAATTGTTGCATTAAACACTACTTCTATAGCACAGTTCATATGCATTATGTTCTTTCCCTTCTAAAACAAATCTAGTGAGAGAGAGAGAGACCTACTGTTTTAAAACAATCAAAATCCCATATATCACAATTTTTTTTATTTTAGTTAATTAATTTCAATCAAGGCCCTTGTATGTGTGTGTTTATCCACACCGCCAGCATTGCTGTTACTGTGCTGCTAGCCCTATCTTTGTACGTTGAGTTTGCCTTTGATAATGCTCATCAATAATAGTGTTATGGGTGCTGGAGGTGTGGTGAAGTTTGGATCCAGAGGCAGAACACATATACACACAGTAATCCAATAAATAAGGTGGGTTTACTCCAGGGAAAGAGCGTGGCAAAAAGGTAAACAAACTAGACGATGAGACAATAGCAAAAATAGTCCAAGTAAAAAATGGAGGCAAAAACTTGACAAAAAATGAGGCAGGCAAGGACAAGAAAAACGCTAGTGCAAAAACCATGAACAAGAAAAACGTTAGTGAGAAAAACCATGAAAAGCACACGAGGCACAGAAACGGCTAGAGTAAACAAACAAAGAACTGGAGACAAGAGATTTTAGCTGTGATACATGGAACGTGGGGTGAATGTGTCGCATGGTGAGTGGTAGTGCCAGTCTCATGGAACATGGATTGATTACCTTACTGATGAGGAAGGGTCCCACGTATCTGGGATCCAGCTTGCAGGAGATGGTTCTGAGGGGCAGATGGCACGTGGAGAGCATGACTCACTGCCCCACCTGGTAGGTGGGCGCCTTAGAGTGGTGTTTGTTGGCCTGCCTCTTGGATGCTAGGGTGGAGCGTAGGAGTCTTCTCCGGGCCAACGTCCACGTCCTCCTGCAGTGGCGTATGAATGTCTGGGCTGAGGGTACGGCGACCTCCTCCTCTTGGTTGGGGAAGAGTGGTGGTTGGTAACCTAGGGAGCACTGGAAGGGCGACAGACCTGTGGCAGATGAAGGCAGAGTGTTGTGAGCGTATTCGACCCAAGGTAGGTACTTACTCCAAGAACCGGCATCCCTGGACACCATGCACCTGAGTGTCACCTCAAAATCTTGATTCACCCGTTCTGCCTGGCTGTTGGTTGGGGATGGAAACCTGAGGAGAGACTACAGGAGGACTCCCAATGAGTTTGCAGAAGGCCCTCCAGAACTACGCAGTGAAATAAGGACCCCGGTCAGAGACGAGTGGGGAGTCCGTGTATGCGGAAAATGTGGAGGATGAGTAATTCGGTGGTTTCTTTAACTGTGGGAAGCTTGGGCAGAGGGATGAAGTGGACTGACTTGGAGAAACAGTCAACGCATGTGTTGCCACCTGAGTTGGGGAGTCCTGTGACGAAGTACAGGGCGATGTGTGAGCAGGGTTGATGAGGAGTTGGGAGGGGTCTTAGCAAGCTGGCAGGGGGTTGATTGGCTGTCTTATTCCGGGCACACGTGTCGCAAGCTGCCACGAACTCCTGGACGTCTTCCTTGATCGATGGCCACCAGAAGCACTGTTGGATGAGTGCCAGGGTCCAAGCAGCACCCAGGTGACAAACCAACTTGGAGCCATGACCCCACTGCAGCACCTGGGTTCGCACAGAACGGGGAACAAACAGATGGTTACGTGGTATGTTGCTTGAGTTACCTTCTCCGGGGTCCTGCTCCAGGGCCTTCTGCACTAACGTCTCTACCTCAAGTAGGGTGGCCCCCACTCGACAGCGTGAAGGGAGGATGGTTTCGGGCATTCTAGACTCCTCCTGGCGGGAAGAGAATATCCTGGACAGGGCATCAGGTTTGCCGTTCTTGGAGCCTGGGCGGTAGGAGAGCGTGAAACGGAACTGGGAGAAGAAGAGAGACCATCGGGCTTGCAGTAAATTGAGACGTTCGGCGGACTTGAGGTATTCTAAATTCTTGTGGTCAGTCCAGACAAGGAAGGGGAGATCCGACCCCTCGAGCCAGTGCCTCCACTCTTCCAAGGCCAGCTTGACGGCCAACAGCTATCTGTTGCCCATGTCATAGTTTCGTTCGGCAGGGGACAGCCAGTGAGAGAAGAAGGAGCAGGAGTGGACCTTGTCATCACTGGCCCTCTGGGAGAGAATGACTCCGACCCCTGACTAGGAAGCGTCGACCTCCACAATTAACTGTTTGGCCAGATCGGGTATGGTGAGAATGGGTGCTATGGTGAATTTGCATTTAAGCATGGAGAAGGCTCTCTCTGCTTCCTCCCCCCCACTTGAACGGGCTCTTGATTGAGGTCAATGCTGTGAGAGGTCCGGCCACCGTGCTGAAGTCGCGGATGAAGCGCCTGTAGAAATTAGCGAAACGCTGGAGCTCTCATCGCAAGGATGGGGTGGGCCAGTCAACGACTGCCTCAAGCTTGAGGGGGTCCATCTGGATCCTTGCCGGGGAGATGATGAACCCCAGAAACTGGTGAAATTCGCTTTAATCCGCCTTGACAAACAGCTTATTTTCTATCAGGCGCTGGAGGACCTGCCGGACGTGACCCCGATGTTCCTCCAGGGAGTGGGAGAAGATCAGGATGTCATCCAGGTACACGAAAACGAAGATGTTGAGGAAGTCCCTTAAGATAACGAGTGCCTGGAAGACTGCGGGCGCATTGGTCAGGCCGAAAGGGACCACGAGGTACTCGTAATGACCAGTGGCGGTGTTAAAGGCCATCTTCCACTCGTCCCCCTCCCTGATCCTGACGAGATGGTAGGCATTGTGTAGATCTAGCTTGGCAAATACCTTGGCTCCCTGGAGTAGTTCAAAGGCCGTGGTCATGAGTGGTAGTGGGCAGCGGTTCTTGACCGTGATGACGTTGAGACCTTGATAGTCAATGCAGAGGCAGAGCAACTTGTCCTTCTTTTCCATGAAGAAGAATCCCGCCCCTGCTGGGGAGGAGGAAGGGTGGATGATCCCAGCTGCCAAAGATTCAGAGATGTACTTCTCCATGGCTTGCCTTTTGACGGGAGAGAGAGAGTAGAGTCGCCCTTTGGGTGGCGTTGTGCCGGGCAGTAGGTTGAGTCCACAGTCATAGGGTCTGTGAGGAGGGAGGGACACTGCTTGGGTCTTGCTGAAAACGAGTTTTAAGTCCAGGTATTCCGGAGGCACGAGAGAGAGGTCAGGAAACTCACTGGCTGAAGGTTGTGGTGGTTTGGCAGGAGGCAGAGTGGAGTTCAGGCAGGAAACTAGGCAGGACTGGCTCCAGCCTAGGATGGTGTTGTTGACCCAGTTTAGGTGAGGGTTGTGCTGGATTAACCAGGGTAATCCTAGGATGATGGGTACGTGGCATGAAGTTGGATGGTTTCTGAGTGGTTACCGGAAATCCTCAGGGTGAGTGGAGCAGTAAGGTGGGTGATGGTGGTCAAACCGGTGCCACTGAATGTCAGGACAGTGAGAGGAACATTGAGAGCGAGTAACGGGATTCCCAGATGCTTGGCAGTGGCGGAGCAGATCAGGTTCCTGTCCGCCCCTGAGTTGACGAGGGCCTGGAGGTGGTGATGCTGGTTGTTATGGATGATGATGACAGGGAGTAATGGTCGATCAGCGGGGGGCTGGTTCCGAGCATTGCCCACCAGGGCCCCTCAATTCACTGGTGGGCTCATCCTTTTAGCGGGCAGGCTCGGCAGATGTGTCCTAGCTGACTGCAGTAGAAGCAGGCCCCTGTGCTCCGCCAGTGCTGTTGTTCCTCCGCTGACACCCGAACCCGGTCTACCTGCATAGGTTCGATAGACGAGGCGGGAGGTGGCGAGGAGGTGAAGCCGGGGCGGGTCTTCTCTCTCCTCCGTTGCTGGATCTGGGCGTCGATACGGTTGGCGAGGTCCATGAGGCTGGAGAGATCTGATAGCAGTTCCCGTGAAATCAATTCATCCTTAATGGTGTCAGACAATCCGTGCAGGAACGTGTCGACCTGGGCGCTCTCGTTCCAACCGCATGATGCTGCCAACGTTCGGAACTCGAGGGCATAGTCCGAGGTAGATTGGGACCCCTGCCGCAGCTCCATGAGTTCTCTAGCCGCCTCCTGGCTGGAGAGAAAGCAGTCGGAAGTTCGCCTCATCTCCTCAGAGAAATCTTTGAAATTGGAGCAAAAGGGTGGATCAGCATCCCAGACTGCTGTTCCCCACTCCCTGGCCTTGCCAGTGAGGAGCGTGATGGTATATGCTACCTGGGAACGTTCTGTGGGGAAGGCCAGAGGTTGCAGCTTTAGGATCAACGAGCATTGGGACAAAAACGATCTGCAAGTACCTGGTTCTCCATCGTAGGACTGAGGTGCTCGGAGTCTCGGCTCGCAGAGAGAGGCGGTGGCAGGAGCTGAAGTAGGAGACAGCTGGGCAGGGGTAGGCACGGCTTGATAGTGCTGCATCTGCATGGTGAGGAGGTTGAGTGAGTTGGACAGGGTGGCGAGGTTCCGAGTAATTTGTTGTAGGTCTTGTTGGTGGGTCCTGAGGAGAGTCCCTTGTTGCTGGACGGCCGTCCTCAGATGGGCTAGTTCCGCTGGATCCATGCTGGCCAGAATGTACAAGAAAAATGCTAGTGCAAAAACCATGAACAAGAAAAACGTTAGAGAGAAAAACCATGAAAAGCATACGAGGCACAGAAATGGCTAAAGTAAACAAACGAGACGTTCTGGCAAACTCTGTTTCTGAAAACGGCGTTTATAAAGGCAGTGGTGAAAACCAGGAAGTGAATTCAGGTGAGCGCTCGCTGAATGGGGAAGCAGGCAGGATGGAATTCCCGTCCTGGATCCGGATTGGCGTTGATGCGGGAGATACACAAGCTCTGGAGCAGATGTCCAGGGCAGAGCATGACAAATAGAATGTTTAATTTCATTTCATGATGTCAGAATGCAGGCACTTACAAATGTATATGCAGAGGAGAGTGGGGTGCAAACTGTAAACAAAGCCAAGACGTGAGACTGGAATCGGAGTCAGAAAACTAGCAAGGGTCGGGCGATTGGCAAACAATGTAGTAGAGGGAAGACAAAGAGTGAAAACATGAGATGAAGAGCAAAAGTCAGAAAATCAAGAGGCAGTCAGAAAATACAAGGCTTGGGATGAAGTGAGAGAGCAGAATGATACTTCGCAATGGAGTGTGTGAGAGAGAAGCTTAAATAGGGAGACAAGTAACAAGTGATTTCAATAGACTGGTGACAGGGGGTGCTGTGGTTCTTGGGAACTGTAGTTCAAGGTGTCCATGTTTGTAGTTTGCTCGTTCTCAACAGGTTTACTGACAGAACCCCCCGAGGAGCTACCTCTGGGAGCTACATTCTTTCTAGAATGACCCTTACCTCTCGGTGCTGGTTTGTTGGGATATAGAGCATGGAATTCTTGTTTAAGGAGCGGGTCTAGAATGTCCTTAACAGTGACCGAACTTTATTCCTCGGGTCCATATCCTTCCCAATCTACCAGGTATTCGACTTGACCTCTTATTCATCTTGAGTCGAGGATCTTATTTACCTGGGAAATGGGTTCATCCTCTAAGTTGAGTGCTGGGTGCTCCTGGACCAGTGGGTTTCCAGCGAGAGGGCCCAGGATGGCAGGTTTCAGATTGGAGACATGGAAAGTTGGGGATATCCGGCTGTGAGGGGGAAGTTCTAGACGGTATGAGACCTCATTGATATGACATAATACCTTGAATGGCCCAATGTAACGTGGTTGGAGTTTTCTACAGGCATTGGGTTCTCTCAGGTTTCTTGTGGCCATCCATACTCTGTTGCCTGGGGAAAGTTTGGAGTGTCTTCTCTATGTTTATCCGCATATTCCTTACACTTGGCGTTGACTGACTTGAGACATTGATGTACCTCCTCCCAGATTGTCTGGCTGCATGCAAACCAGTCATCTATGGCTTGTACCTGGCTAGGTGTTTGAGAGAGTTTTGTGCATACTCAGCCCATGGAAGAAAGCATGCTCAGTCCCCCTGGTTATGCATGCAGAAGATCCTCAGAAAACAGCCAATTTCCTGGTTGGCTCTTTCTACTTGGCCGTTAGACTGGGGAAGACAGCCAGATGTGAGGCTTAGTGAAACTCCTAATCTTTCCATGAAGCTTGTCCAAAAACGTGAAATAAACTGAGATCCCTGGTCACTGACTATGTCTTCGGGAATACCATAGTACCTGGAAATTTGTTGGAACAGTAGTTCTGTGGTTTGAGAAGCCGTGGGAATGCCAGGTAAAGGGATGAGTTTCAGCACTTTAGAAAATCAATCGATGGTTACCATTATAGTGGTGTTGCCTTGTGAGGGAGGGAGATCCGTGATAAAATCTATGGCTATGTGGGACCAGGGTCTCTGAGGAATAGGGAGAGGGCACAGTTTGCTGGCAAGGGAGGTTCTAGGAACCTTTGCTTGGGCACATTCAGAACATGAGGCGATGAACTGATTAATTGCTGTGAGCATGTTCTCCCACCAATATTTGTTTCTTAGCATTTGGTGAGTGCGTTGACTGCCAGGGTGCCCAGTGGCAGGAGATGCGTGGGCCCAGGTGATGAGTCTGCTGCAAAGATGACATAGAGAAGACCAGGCGGGAAATGAATGGGACTGGTTTGTTGCTGTGAGCTCCTCATCTCTCTGTCCAGATCCTAGATGATTGATTGTAGAAAACACTGTGGTGGGATGATGGGATGGGTAACAGAATCTTGGTGAGAGGGACTGAAGTTTCGGGATAGGGCATCTGCCTTGATATTCTTGGAGCCTAGACAAAATGAAATTGTGAAATTAAATCTTGTGAAAAAGGGTGCTGACCTGGCCTGACGTGGATTTAACCTCTTGGCTTTCTTGAGATATTCAAGGTTTTGGTGATCCATGAGAATTATGAAGGGGTGAGTGGCTCCCTCTAGCCAAATGTCACCACTCCTTGAGGGCTAGTTTAATGGCGAGCAGCTCTCTGTTACCCACGTCATAATTCCTTTCTGCAGAAGATAGTTTCTTTGAAAAGAAAGCTACTGGATGCAGCTTATGTTTCTCCCTGAAATGTTGAGACAGGATTGCCCCCACTTTTGTGTCAGACACATCAACCTCTAAGATGAAAGGTTTGGTTGGATCGGGATGCTGTAGGACAGGGGCCGAGGTAAACACTAGCTTAAGACAACTGAAAGCTTCTTCTGCCTCGGGATTCCATTGGAGGCACTTGGGTCCCTTTTTTAGCAGCGCTGTTAGGAGAGCGGCAACTGTGCTGAAACCCCGAATAAACCCACGATAGAAGTTAGCAAAGCCCAAGAAACGCTGAAGGTCCCTTATGGACATTGGCCAGGAAGTAACAGCAGAGACCTTGGATGAATTCATGCTTACTCCTTCTGTGCTGATGATATAACCTAAGAAGGAGATTTGGCTCTGATGGAACTCACACTTCTTTGCTTTTACGTAAAGATGATTCTCCAGCAGACGTTTGAGAACAGCTCTGACATGCTCCTGGTGGCTTTTTTCATCTGGGGAGTATGTCAGGATATCATCTATGTAGGTGATAGCATATCTACCTAGCATGTCCCATAGCATGTCATTTATTAGGCACTGGAACACGCTGGGAGCCAAAGAAAGGCCATAAGGCATTACCCAGTACTCAAAATGGGCGGCAGTGCTGAAGGCTGTCTTCCATTCATTCATCGCCCTTCTTTATCCTGATCAAGTTATATGCACTGTGTAGGTCAAGTTTAGAGAAGATCCTAGCAGATCCGAGTTGCTCCAAGGCCACCGGAACAAGGGGAAGAGGACAAGGATATTTAACGGCGACCTGGTTTAGACCTCTGTAATCAATGCAAGGTCTTAGTCCACCACCTTGTTTCTCCACAAAAAAAGAAACCGGCAGATGCGGGAGACTTGGAAGGGCAGATGTAACCTTGCTTGAGGGCCTCTTGAATATACTCCTCCATGGCAGCGTGTTCCTTTTGGGATAGGGGATATATACGACCACGTGGCAGTGACATACCTGGCAGTAGGTTGATTGCACAGTCATATGGCCAGTGTGGTGGTAGCCCACAGGCTTTCCTCTTACTAAAGACCTCTGAAAGGTCCCTATAACAATCAGGAACACTGTCCATGGAGTCTGATTGTGGACTCTCCACTGAGGTGGAAGACAGATTGACCTGGGGACGAAAGAGACAACTCTGAAAACAGGTAGGTGACCATTGGAGAATTTCCTTATTCTGCCACAAGATCAAGGGGTCATGCAGTTGTAGCCAGGGATAACCAAGAATAATATCATGATCCACGGTTGTAGTCACATACAGGGAGATGAGTTCTTTGTGCAATGCTCCTACTTGGATCTGAACTGGGATGGTACGTGTGGTGATGAGACTGTCTCCTATGGGTCCTCCGTTGATGGTCCTAATGCTGAGTGCACTGTGCAGAGGAGTGGTAGGAAGGTTGAACCTCTGAATGATAGTACTGCTGATAAAATTCCCCTCTGCCCCTGAATCGACAAAAGCAGAAAGGGCGTATGTGGAGGATGCTACCTTTAATAAAACTGGAACCTTAAATGATTTTGAATTGAATTTTCCTCACCAGACTCACAGGTCATGCTGGGCCTTCTGCTGGAGCTACATGGGGCAGACGGATGGGACAGTGGCTGATGTGATGCTCGGAACTCCCACAGTAGAAACACAAACCCTCCTTTCTTCTTCTCTCACACTCTGCATGGGTTAACTGGGTGCGTAACACCTCCATGGGTGAACTGTCTTTGGAGGATTGAACAGACTTGGCATTTTCTTGGATAGCGGGTCGGTGTGACAACAGATGGTCAAGACGAATAGCTAAGTCAATGAGAGAGGCCAGCGTGAGGTTCTCATCTCTACAGGCCAGTTCACTAACGATCTCAGGGTGCAGACCCTGATGAAAAACTGCTTTCAGGGCAGGATCGTTCCATCCACTGGCAGCCGCTAATGTTCTGAAGTACAGGGCATGCTCCGCAACGCTTCTAGAACCTTGAGAACTGGTAAGCAGACTTTCACCGACCTCAATCCCTTCAGGTTCATGGTCAAACATTCTCTTGAATAGGGTGAGGAACTGCTCATATGATGTGGTCTGCTCACCGCCCTTGCCCCAAATAGCAGTTGCCCATTGTAGTGCTATGCCAGTGAGAAAGGACAGAAATTTAGTGATCTTGTGCTCGTCAGACAGACTAGGCATAGTAGTGAAATACATGGAGCTTTGAAGTAGAAAACCTTTACATGCGATAGCGTCTTCTGCAAAATTCCCCAGCGTGGAAAGCTGCAGCATTGGGCTAGAAGGAGACTCAGGGCGTGTTAGGAGGGCCTGCGACATCAAAGTTGGGAGTTGTGCCATTCGAGTGTTGATGTCTTCAAGCATCTGTTGATGTTCTCCCTTTGCGTTCAGAGCAGTCTGCTTGGCTTCGTCCGCTACATCCATGATCAGTGAGGTATCCTGTCAGAATGCAGGCACTTACTGATGTACGTGCAGAGGAGAGCAGGGTGCAAACTGTAAACAAAGCCAAGACGTGAAACTGGAACCGGAGTCAGAAAACTAGTGAGGGTTGGGCGATCGGCAAACAACATAGTAGAGGGAAGACAAAGAGCGAAAATGTGAGATGAAGAGAAAAAGTCAGAAAATCAAGAGGCGGTCAGAAAATACAAGGCCTGATATGAACTAAGAGAGCAGAACAATACTTCGCAATGGAGTGTGTGAGAGGGAAGTTTAAATACAGTGACAGGTAATTAAGTAGACAAGTGACAGCTGATTTCAATAGACTGGTGACAGGGGGTGCTGTGGTTCTTGGGAACTGTAGTTCAAGGTGTCCATGTTTGTAGTTTGCTCGTTCTCAACAGGTTTACTGACACATGATAATTTTAATGCATATTTAGTTTAGACAGAGATTAAGAGTTTAATGTGCTTAATTGTAAATAATAATATAAAAATAAATATTATATATAAAGATTATATAAAATATATATATAAAGATTATATATAAAATAAATATAAAGATTCATATTGAATCTATAATCAAAGGTGTCAGTTATATAATGTTGTTGGTATGATGTCAATCTGACCATCAACAGATTTTTTCACTGTCTAATTTGCTAAGTACTGCATACCATATATGTGTGAAAAATAGGTGCCATGCCAAAACTCTAGATGACACACCCCTGCAGCGATGCACGAGCCACGCCTAAAACATTCATACCGCGCAGGCTGTTAACATGGGCACCAAAATGAAAATCAAAACATTCCATGATCGCCACACATACGCAACAAACTTTTGAATTAAATACAATAAACCTTGACCAGAATTGGCTGCGGTTATCTTCAATAAATTTTCCAGCCGGAATTGTTAACCATTACATTGTGTTTCTTTCCCAAGCCTTGAAATGATTCCAATGTGAAAAATGAAATTGCTTTGAATTATATCCACACTCCTCACAAAGGTAAGATACAAATGTTGGTGGTCCACTTGTCAAACTAAATTGTGTTTTGACATTTAAGGTGTTGCGTCTTGCCGAGACCCAAAGACCTCTTTCAGAGCCGAATTTTGTTTGCCTCATTCATCATTCTGTATCCTTTGACAGAGATGACAGGCTTATAGCCTCCTTCCTTTGCATCTCCTGATGCATGCTAATTTGTCTGGGCCTTAAAAGCTTTGATTTCATTTTTTACTGGATCAGCTCTCGCAGCTGCTGCTCATTGACATTGTGTGGGCCGATTAAGACTCCTGAAGATTTCAGAATCATTTACATTTTAAGTAGCTACAACTTAAGAGTCAAATTCCTGGTAATTATGTCCTCCTTACATTACATATGCATCTGCATATAACTAAGTGATCGTTAAGGAAGAAGCATTTAAATTTCTTTACAAGTTAAATTCTGCACATATATTCCTTCTCTGCACCGACATGGTGAGCGGTCTGTCTGTTACAAAGGCTGCTGGCAACTCTCGTGGGTACTGAAAAGAGAGAAGTTTAATTTGCATAATAAGACGATACTGCAAACAGGAGGCTATGTTTTTTTTGTTTTTTGGCAACTTAGGAAGACATTTATGTGATTACAAGAAATCTTTTGAGAGCAAGTCAGTAAAACACTGTCACAAAGCTTTCTTGTTACTTTCTCCTTTTTCTGTTGCTTTTCTGTGGAATGTCAAATGATATGTCATTTGACATTCCACCTTTGTTACCAAATACGTTTCTTGTTTAATTAATTAATTGCTTGTTTTGTAAAATCTAATACATTTAAAGGTGCTGACTGCAAAGTTCAATTCTGGGTAAAATGTTCTCTGTCTATAGCAGTTGGAGTTTCAAGATGTTGTGATCCTGCACACACTGTGTACCCTATGTGTCACTGTTTTTCCAAGATAAAATGCGTCCCGCATTTTATGATTCTGAAAATTGCTGAAGCAAGCAAGCAGCAATATCACCTAACCACCATGGGGCGTGTTTGACCGACTTTTAATCAAAACAAGTCAGTGTGGGTAAATATGGCAGACTGTGCTCTCCCGCAAGCAAAAAGCCAGCAGAAAAGAAAAGGAAAGCCTGCCTAGTGAGTGCAATTGCAAGACAGAGCAAGGTTAGAAGACAGGTCATTTTTCAGGACAGATAACAAACTCATTCATGCATGGGCTCGACTCCATGGTAGCAAGTATGGAGTTATAGGGGCGTTTCAGGTGACATCATCATAACTGTGGATTTGTTTATCCAGCCAAGCTTTGTGTTTGACAACAACCGGCACAAGTGATTTTAAGCCCAATTCAGTAAACATCAACAGATAAACTTGTAGAACTTACATCTACAGTAGTGCTTGAAAGTTTGTGAACCCCTTTAAAATTTTCTAGATTTAGATTAAAATTTTCTAGACCTAAAACATCATCAGATTTTCACACAAGTCCTAAAAGTAGATAAAGAGAACCCAGTTAAACAAATGAGACAAAA
>JAPFFA010000027.1:18666435-18678236 GCA_026153275.1 Sciades herzbergii
GGACTGTGGGGGAAACCAGAGCACCCGGAGGAAACCCACGCGGACAACATGCAAACTCCACACAGAAAGGCCCTCGCTGGGCACAGGGCTCGAACCCAGGACCTTCTTGCTATGAGGCGACAGCGCTAACCACTACACCACCGTGCCACCTGCATAAAATCATGCAAATACAAATAAAGAGCTTCAGTTAATGTTCACTTCAAACATCAGAATGGGAAAAATTGTTATCTCTGTGACTTTCACTTTGGCATGGGTGTTGGTGCCAGATGGACTGGTTTGAGTATTTCAGAAACTGCTGATTTCCTGGGTTAAAAAAACATGAAACATTGAGTGAGTGACAATTCTGTGGGTGGAAATGCCTTGTTGATAAGAGAGGTCAGAGGAAAAATTACCAGATTGGTTCAAGCTGCCAGGAAGGATGTAGCAACTCATAGCAACTCTTGACATTCAACTCTGAATGGCGGCATGTACACATGCTGCGGCCTCTCTCTCTCTCCTGACAAAATGTTTGCGTGGTTTTTGTCCTGTGAGTCGCAGTGTTTTTGTACGTCTTCGTCTTGTCTTCACGTCTTGAAGCACACATACAGCCATGAGTTCCTGCTCAACGTCGGAAGAACCACATTGTTAGAGCTAAACTCTGAACACAGAGAAGAGCTACAAGTCTGTGATCTACTCCGGAAGCCGGCACCATCACTGACTCCCACTCCTTCATCTCGCCCACAGTGGAAGCGCTACAAGGGGTGCAAGAGGAAGCAGAAGAGGGGTAAGCGTGGAGGTATCCGAGCTAGGCTAGTGGCTAGCCCACACAAGCCGGCCATTCCCACCATGATACTGGCTAACATATGCTCTTTGGACAATAAGCTGGACTACATATATGCCTACTATGATCAACTCAGAAGACTGTGAGAGACTGTTGTGTTTTTGTGTTTACGGAAACATGGCTCAACAACAACGTCCCGGACTATGCCATTCAGCTCGAACAGCTAACATGCTATCGAGTGGACAGAACTCTCATTGAAGGAGGTAAGACCCACAGCGGGGGGCTCTGTGTTTGCATCAATGATGCCTGGTGTTGCAATGCTGCTGTGGTCTGCAAACACAGCTCAGCATTAGTGGAGTTTATGGTTATTAGGGGCCGACCATTCTATCTACCGAGAGAATTTACTGCCATTATAATCGTTGTTGTTTATATCCCTCTGAGCTCCAACAACAACAATAGGAGTGAAGCACTGAATTAACTGTATTAGCACACCAGTGAGCAGCAGACAGACCACCCTGATGCTTTTCTCATCTTGGCTGGCAATTTCAACCATGCAGATCCAAAGAGTGTGTTTCCCAAGACATATCAACACACAGACTTTCCAACATAGGGAAACAACACACTGGAGCAAGTCTACACCACCCTGAAAGGTGCTTACAAGGCCCTTCCCCTCCCCCACGTCGGTACCTCTGACCACATCACTGTTAAGCTAATGCCAGCATACAGACCACTAGCCAAAGTCATCAAACCAGTTGACAAGCAGGTACGAGTGTGGCCAGAAGGGTCTTCAGAGGCACTTCAGGACTGTTTTAACACCACAGACTGAAATGTGTTTAAAAAAAGCTGCTACCTACAACAACACCACAGATCTCCAGGAGTACACAGATACGGTCTCTGCCTACATCACCAAGTGTATTAAAGAAAGAACGAAAGCACAACTTTATTCATCACACACTTGTGAAATTTCCTCTCTCCGTTTAACCCATCTGAAGCAGTGAACACACACATGCGAGCAATGAGCACACACACATACCCAGAGCTGTGGGCAGCCATGCTAACAGTGCCCGGGGAGCAGTTGGGAGTTAGGTGCCTCGCTTAAGGGCACCTCAGCCCAAGGCCATCCCATATTAACCTAACCGCATGGTTTTGGAGTGTGGGGGAAAACGGAGCACCCAGAGGAAACCCACGCAGACACGGGGAGAACATGCAAACTTCACACAGAAAGGCCCTCGCCAGCCGCTGGGTTCGAACTCAGAACCTTCTTGCTATGAGGCAGCCATGCTAACCACTACACCACTGTGCCGCCCAATTATTAATGATGTAAATGACCTCAAGACCATCACTGTTCAGGCCAATCAGAAGCCATGGCTGACAGGAGAGGTCTGCCTCTAGGCTGCTGAAGGCTAGGAATGCTGCCTTCATAGCAGGAGATCAGGTGGGCCTGAGGACAGCTAGAAACAACCTGTCTCAGGGCATCAGAAAGGCTTAGAGGCAGTACTCTAGGAGGATAGCTCATTGCTTCAGCAACAGCAGAGATACACGGAGCCTGTGGCAGGGGATACAGACCATCACAGATTACAACCCCCCCCACAGACCTGCAACAGCACCACCTCTATGCTGAACAAGCTGAATGACTTCTTCGCTCAGTTTGAGGCATATAACAGCACGCACACATGCACAGAAATCCTCTCCTCCTGCTGGCAACCAGGTGCTGATGCTGTTCCTGGTCAGTGTGAGGAAATCACTCAGCAGGATCAACGCTCGGAAAGCTCCTGGTCCTGACAACATACCTGGTTGTGTGCTGAGGGACTGTACGGAGGAACTCGCAGTTGTCTTCACAGACATCTTTAACATCTCACTGAGTCAGGCCATTGTCCCCACATGCTTCAAAGCCACCACCATCATCCCTGTCCCGAAGAAGGCGTCGCCCTCCTGTTTCAATGACTACTGTCCGGTGGCACTCATCATCCTTATGAAAGTGCTTTGAACGGCTAGTCATGCGACACATCAAGTCTATCCTTCCCCCTCCCTGGACCCCTTCCAATTTGCATATCGGTCCAATCGCTTGACCGATGATGCCATCTCCACTGCCCTCCACACAGCCCTCATACATCTAGACACAAAAGACTCTTATGTCAGAATGCTATTCATTGATTTCAGCTCGGCATTCAACACTATCATTCCCCAACAGCTCATTTTCAAACTGGACAGGCTGGGGCTGAACACCTCACTGTGCGACTGGCTCTTAGACTTCCTGACTGTGAGACCACAGGCAGTACGGGTCAGCAGTAACACATCCAGCACCATCACACTGAACACGGGGGCCCCCCAAGGATGTGTGCTGAGCCCCCTTCTATTCACTCTGCTGACACACAACTGCACACCATCGCACAGTTCTCTTCATCAAGTTTGCAGATGACACGACTGTGGTGGGTCTCATCAGCAACAATGATGAGACAAGCTACAGGAGCGAGGTGAGCCACCTGGCTTTGTGGTGCAGACACAACAATCTCTCTCTGAACGTTGATAAGACGAAAGAGGTTGTTGTGGACTTCAGGAAAATGTGCACCCAGCATGCTCCTCTGACCATCAATGGTACTGCCATGGAGAGGTGAGCAGCACCAAGTTCCTGGGAGTGCACGTCTCAGAGGACCTGTCCTGGAGCAACACAGCATCACTGGCCAGGAAGGCTCACCAGTGCCTCTACTTCCTCCACAAGCTGAGAAGAGCTAGAGCCCCAATCCCCGTCATGTGCACCTTTTACAGAGATGCCATCGAGACATCTTGACCAGCTGTATCACTGTGTGGTACGGCGCCTGCACCACGTCCTGCTGCAAGACCCTCCAGCACATCGTGAGAGCAGCTGACAAGACCGTCGGCACCTCTTTCCCCTCCCTCCAAGACATACACAGCACCCACCTCACTCGGAAAGCCCTTTTTTATGTTCTTGACATTAGGCAGGTGATCCTACCCACCCACTACACAGCTTCTTCAGCCCACTGACATCAGGGAGGAGACTGCGGAGTCTCCGGGCTAGAACCAGCAGACTGAGCGACAGCTCTGTCCACCAGGCTGTCAGGATGCTCAACTCTCTCCCTGCTCTGCCCCCCCCTCCCTCTTTTGCCCCCTGCACACACAAACTTTGGATCCTGCATCCCTCCCCATCAATACACAAATTCAGGATCCCGACAACCCCCCCCCATCAATACTGGACTTTGCCATCATTAAGAACTGGTTACGCACACATCACTTTAGGCAGTCTATAAGCGCATCCAGTTTGCACTACTGTTTATAATTGCACTAGCCATACCCACAGACTTTAATCTGTTAGGTGCCTATGTCACTTTATTGTTCTGATGTCAGTATCAGGGACCTTTATATTTTATATCTTTACAATTAGTGTATATTAGTCATATATTTTACGCTTAGGGTTTATTTAATGTTTATTGCTGCACCATGGGTTTGAGAGTAACAATTTAAATCTTCTGTATGTCCTGTACATACTGCAGTATTGACAATAAAGTAGACTTTGACTATTGACTTGATTTTGACAACTATGGTGAGCAGAAAAGCATCTCAGCATGTAACAGCAGAAGACCACATTGGGTTTCACTCCTGCCAGCCAAGAACAGGAATCTTAAAATCAAGGACAAGTTCCTATTAAAGTGGCTGGTGAATGTACTTCTTAGTACAGAACACTCATTGTTAAGTTGGTAACAATGAGTGGTTTTTTTCTTTGCCTCTTGATTATTGTTTTTAATGCATCCACTTACTTGGAAACCTGCATACATCTCCATTACTTTTTTATGTTCTTGACATTAAGATTCGGCAACAATAATTGACTGCTGGGATTCCATATACTACAGAACATTAAAAGAGAACATCTAGATGCTTGCAAATAATCTAATGTATTGTTCATGCAATAAACATGTAGCTACTTTGGCATGCATGAGGAAAAAAAGAATTTCCAAGGTAGATCATTCACCTAGCCATTTATAATACAGCCAAGTGAGTAAGTGAATCAGCATGCAGGATTAAATGTTTGCCTTCTACATACTGCACCTGCTAAGCCTAAAAAGCACTGCTAAGCAATTTCAAGGTAATGCCAACTGCTGGGAGTCAGCTGCATTCTGCGGTCAGAGGTCCTTGAGAACTCATCTGAGAGCACTTTGTTAAGTGATGCACCAGCCAACAGGGGCATCAGCATGGTCATGTGGGCATAACATTGCTGAATGGCTCACAGCTACAGGAGGTGCACTGGCAGACCTAATATACTTTTGAAGGGCCTATTATGGGAGCATTTTCAGAGGCAAATGAACAATATTCCTTCCCACATTGTATTAATTTATTCAGATTTTTATCACTTTATTTAAATCTCAGAACATATTAAGGACAGATATTTTAGCACAGTAAAATGGAAAAACAAAAAACAAAACAAAACTTTCAACCAACTTCCGGTCCATGTTTCAGATTGAGACCTAGAAGCTTTTGTCTAGTTTCTTTTGTTTGGTGGTTTTATTTTTGTTTTTATTTATGCAAATAAATCAATGTATTGAGCTAATTAAAAAGCATCTCTGTTAGTCAGTTAAGACCACTACAATCTGCCATCTTAATTTCATTCTATCAATAAGTACATCTCTAATGGTAGGCATATCAGCTGGCTCTGCTGTGAAAAATGTGCAGGCAGACTCTCACCTGAGTTTCCAAATCTGTCATTGCTTAAGTCTTGAATATTTTCCATCATGAATACTATCATTAAAAAGCTTATAATTTCTGCTTTCCTAAGAAATTTATTTCGTTAAGATCTGTTCAGTATTTTGGGAGTAACAGCAGGTTGAAGTTGGTACAACAGAGTAAAAACTGCTCACGTGACGTCGGGAAACTGCCGGTGGTTTTTGAGTCACTGGAAAGTAGTCAGGCTCTCTTCTGATAGTTTCTGACTGGATTACTCATGGATAACAATCAGATAACTTTTATAGGAATGCTCTCTAGTTCTCACTGTTTCTGATGAAGTATTCAGAAAAATTTTCCATCAACTAGTTTTGATGTTATGATTCACGGGAGATTTTGAAGTGAGTTTTCATAGCTTTACCTACTTTTTTTCCAAATCAAACTGATTCATGTTGATAAATAACTATTTTAGAATATAACTGTAGTTGTTTTGATGAAAAATACTGAGAGCTTAGTGGTCGGAATGATATTTAAAAAAAACCCCAGAAGTCAGAAACGCGAGTGTCAATTTCAATTAAGTGAATTGGAATTGTTTATTGGATGTGGCTCACACAGTTTTTTTTTTCAGTTTAGTCTTGAAAGCTGTGAATGTTAATCAAAAGAATCATTTATATTATTTCATATAAACACTAGTAGGCCCTACTTAGAAATACAAAGGCCTACAGAGCATAAATAGGGTATTTGTGTCAGTAAACCTGCTGAGAACGATCAAACTACAAACACGGATACTTTGAACTACATTCCACAGTGCCCTCTGTCACCAGACTATTGATTACAGCTGCCACTCATCTTCCTAATTACCTCTCTCCCTACTTAATTCACTCACTCACGCAACTCCAATACGAAGTATCGTTCTGCCTTATCCAGTTCATACCAAGCCTTGTACTTTCTGCCTACCTCTCGATTTTCTGACCTCTGCTTACTCTTTCATTTACGCTCTCTGTCTCGCCTCTACTACGTTGTTTGCCGATCGCCCGACTCTCGCTAGTTTCCTGACTTTGCTTCCTGTCTCTCGTCTTGGCTTTGTCAACAGTTTGCATCCCGCTCTCCTCTGCACATACATCCATAAGTGCCTGCACCCTGACAGGATACTTCGCCTATCATGGATGTAGAAGAAGAGGCAAACCAGATTGCAATGAATGCTCAGGGACGCTTACTAGGAGAACATCAACAGATGCTAGCAGACCTCAACACCCGATTGGCGCAACTCACAACTGTGATGTCACAGGCCTTCCTAACATGCCCTGAGTCTACTCCTAGCCCAGCGCTGCAACTCCCCACTCTGGAGAAATTAGCTGGAGACGCTCTCACCTATAAAGGTTTTCTACTTCAATGTTCCATGTATTTCGCTACCATGCCAAACCTTTCTGATGAAAACAAGATTGTTAAGTTTCTTTCCTTTCTCAAGGATAAAGCACTCCGATGAGCAAGAGTCATTTGGAACAAGGACAGTGAGCAGACGACATCTTATGAGCAGTTCCTCACTCTGTTCAAGAGTGTTCGACCATGAACCTGAGGGGATTGAAATAGGTGAAAGTTTGCTCACTATATCACAGGGTTCCAGAAGCATGGCTGAGTATGCCCTAGACTTCAGAACATTAGCGCAGCCAGTGGATGGAACGACCCTGCCCTGAAAGCTGTTTTCCACCAAGGTCTGCACCCCGAGGTACTTAGCAAACTAGCCTGCAGAGATGAACAACTCACGCCGGACTGTCTCATTGACTTAACCATTTGCTTTGATCATCTGTTAGCACATTGACCCTCCATTCAGGAAAGTGTAAAGCCTGTTCAGACTTCCGAGGACAGCTCACCCATGGAAGTATCACACACCCAGTTAGCATGCTCAGAGCACAAAAGGAGGAAAAGGGAGGGTCTGTGCTTCTACTGCGGGGGCTCTGAGCATCAGCTCAACCACTGTCCCATCTGTCCATCCCAGGCAGCTCCAGCAGAAGGTCCAGCACGCACTCTGAGTCCGGTGAGAGAGTTCAATTCCAAATCATTTAAGGTTCCAGTGTTATTAAAGTTGACATCCTCCACACACGTCCTTTCTGCTTTTATTGATTCGGGGCAGAGGGGAACTTTATCAGCAGCACAATCGTACAGAAATCCAACCTGCCCACAACCCCTCTGCAAAGTGCACTCAGCATTAGGACCATCGACAGAGGACCCATAAGAGATGCTTTTGTCACCACGCATACCACACCAATTCATATCCAAGTGGGAGTGCTACACTCATAGCATGTCTCACTTTCTGTCACCACAACTGTAAGTCACAATATCATTCTTGGTTACCCTTGGCTTCAACTTCATGACCCCTTGATATCATGACAAAACAAGGAAATTCTCCAATGGTCATCTACCTGCTTTCAGAGTTGTATCTCTCATCCCCAAGTCAATCTCTCGTCCACCTCTGTGGAGAGTCCTCAACCAGACTCCACGGACAATGTTTCTGAATGTTACATGGACCTTCAGGAGGTCTTTAGCAAGGGGAAAGCCTGTGGGCTACCACCATATTGTCCCTATGACTGTGCAATTGACCTACTGCCAAGCATGTCACCGCCATGGGGGCGTATATATCCCCTATCCCAAAAGGAAAATGCTGCCATGGAGGAATACATTCAAGAGGCCCTTAAGCAAGGATACATCCACCCATCCAAATCTCCAGCTTCTGCAGGCCTCTTCTTCATGGCGAAACGAAGTGGTGGACTCTGACCATGTATTGATTACAGGGGTTTAAAGCAGGTATCCATCAAGTATCCCTATCCCCTTCCTCTTGTTCCTGCTGCCTTGGAGCAACTCCAATCAGCAAGGATCTTTTTGAAACTAGACTTATGCAGCACATTTAACCCAATCAGGATCAAAAAGGACAATGAGTGAAAAACCGCCTTCAGCACTACCACCAGCCATTTTGAGTACCGGGTAATGCCTTATGGCTTTTCTTTGGCTCCTAGTGTGTTCCAGTGCCTAATCAACGATGTGCTACAGGACATGCTAGGCAGATATGCCATCGCTTACATAGACGACATGCTGATTTACTCCTCAGACGAAAGAAGTCACCAGGAACACGTCAGAGCTGTTCTCACGTGCCTGCTAGAGAATCACCTCTATGCCAAAGCAGAGAAGTGTGAGTTCAATCAGGATTGTTCAATCAGGATTCTTAGGATATATCATCAGCGCAGATGGAATTAGCATGGACAACTCCAAGGTCTCTGCAGTCACGTCCTGGCCCACGCCCACATCCATAAAGGATCTTCGCCGCTTCTTGGGCTTCACGAACTTCTACTGCCAATTTATTAGGGGTTTTAGCATGATAGCCACTCCCTTAACAGCTCTGCTTAAAAAGGGACCTAAGCACCTCCAGTGTAACCTCGTGGCAAAAGAAGCTTTCCATTGTCTCAAGCAGGCCTTTACCTCTGCAGAAGGAAACTCTCTTCTCAAACTCTCTTCTGCAGAAAGGAACTACGATGTTGGCAACAGAGAGCTGCTCACCATTAAATTAGCCTTCGAACAGTAGTGACACTGGCTAAAGGGAACTACGCACCCATTCGTAATTCTCACTGACCACAAGAACCTCAAATATCTCAAGAAAGCCAAGAGGTTAAATCCTCACCAAGCCAGGTGGGCACTCTTTTTTTTTTTTAATATGCTTCAATTTCACAATTTCATTTTGTCCCTGCTCCAAGAATACCAAAGCAGATGCCCTGTCTCGAACCTTTGGGCCTTCTCATCAAGATTCTGGCACCCACCCCATTCTCCCATCCCAATGTTTTCTACAATCCATCACCTGGGACCTAGACAGAGAGATAAGGAATTCTCCATCTCAAACTATCCCTGTTAACCTCCCACCTGGCCTATTCTATGTGCCTAAACATCTTTGAGGCCGACTCATCACATGGGTCCTCCCGCCATGGGACACCCTGGCAGCCAGCATGCTCATCAAATGCTGAGGAATAAGTACTGGTGGGAGAATATGCTCACTGAGATTAACCAGTTCATCGCATCATGTTCTGTTTGTGCCCAAGTGAGCGTTCCTAGAACCCCTCCCGCAGACAAACTGTGCCCCCTCCCTATTCCTCAGAGACCCTGGTCCTACATAGCTGTTGACTTCATCATGGACCTCCCTCCCTCACAAGGTAATACCACAATAATGGTAACTATCGACCGCTTCTCTTCCTTTTCCTGGCATCCCCACGGCATCCCAAACAGCAGACCTACTCTTCCAGAAAGTGTTTAGATACTATGGCATCCCCGAAGATATAGTCAGTGACCAGGGTTCACGGTTCATTTCACATTTTTGGACTTGCTTCATGGAAAGGTTAGGGGTATCAGTGAGCCTCACATCTGGCTACCATCCACAATCAAATGGCCAAGCAGAAAGAGCCAACCAGGAAATCGGCTGTTTCCTGAGGATCTTCTGCATGTGTAACCAGGGGGACTGGGCATGTTTCCTTCCATGGGCCGAGTATGCACAAAACTCCCTCAGACATTCTGCAACCAAATTAACACTGTTTCAGTGCATACTCGGCTTTCAACTGCCCTTGTTATCCTGGGACGATACGCCAAGCCAGGTACAAGCTGTGGAAGACTGGTTCGCACGCAGCCAGACAATATGGGAGGAGGTGCACCAATGTCTGGAAAAAAATCAATGCCAAGTATAAAGAATATGAGGACAAACATAGAGGAGACAATCCAAACTTTTCCCCAGGTGACAGAGTATGGGTGGCCACAAGAAACCTCAGAGAACCCAACACCTGTAGAAAACTTGACCCATGTTACATTGGGCCATTCAAGGTACTGCGTCACATTAACGAGGTCTCTTACCATTTAGAACTCCTCCCTTACAGCAGGTTATCTCCCCCGTTCCATGTCTCCAATTTGAAATCTGCCATCCTGGGCCCTCTCACCAAAAATGCACCAGTCCAGGAGCACCCTGCACTCAACTTATTTACCTGGTACCTATCTACCAGGTAAATAAGATCCTCAATTCTAAATGTAGAAGAGAGCAACCTGGTACCAACCTGGTAGATTGGAAAGGTTATGGACTCAAAGAACAAAGCTGGGTTTCTGCCAAGGACATTCTAGACCCGCTCCTCAAACAAGAATTCCATGCTGTACATTCCAACAAACCAGCACCAAGAGGTAGGGGGCACCCTAGAAAGAACGTAGCTCCCAGAGAGAGCTCCTGGGGGGAGGGGGGTGTTGCACCCTGCTTTCCTCTGCACATACATCCGTAAGTGCCTGCACCCTGACAATTAGAAATATTATTTTATTCCTTTGTTATTTTGATAGAGAATGGTAGATGTGAATGACATTGAGTGCTTATTTATGCATACTTTATAATTAACATTAATTTCTCCTTCTTTGTGATGTATAAATGAGAGTTAAGATCAGGTTTATATTGCACAAATAAAGCCATTTGTTGAAACTTTGAAGAAGAGAGTGTACCGATTTAAAGTTTCCCCCCTAATTAGCATAATTTAATACTAATTAAATATGAATTTACATAATTGTTTTTTACAAATTTTTCAAACTTTGTATTCACTATACAACCATCTATGTGCCTGCCAATTTCCATGTAAATATCTTGAAAAATAGTTATTTAGAAAAAAACATCTGATCTCATTCGTTAATTAGGCCCATTTTGTGCCATGTTATCCTAATACATAACCTAATTATCCTAATAACAAAATCATTTTTTTCAGTCTCTGACTTGTAATATCTCAAAAATGGATAAACATATTTTAATTCTGTAAAAAGTGTGTTGTTTACCATTCAGTTCTGAATTCAGTGAGAACAGTTTTAAGCAATTTGAATTTTATTTGCATTTTCACCTGATATGCCTAATAATGGTACTGTGTAGAACATTTCATAACAATTGTGAAGTTTCTATTTTTTTTTGGGGGGGGGGTTATCCCCATTTTCTTCCCAATTTGTTCCTGATCGTTTCCACCCACTTGCTAACTCTCCCCATCACATGACATCTGCCGACCTGGGATGGTGATCTTTTTGAACTGCTCATGCTGTGTCACAGGGCAGTGTGACCCACTTGGAAAAAACTGCTGTCTACCCTACTCTGCATGCATGAATTCACAGACACCCACAGCTGGCTAGTAGGGATGAGCGAGTACAGTATTATCTGTATCTGTATCCGTATCTGTTAACCATATGAATTATCTGTATCCGTATCCGTACTCGGAGTGGACGGGGCCTAACCCGGAAGTGGGCGGGATTTGACCCGGAAGTGGGTCTGGTTGTCTTGAAACGGGCGGGGCTTTAACCAGTATGTTATTTTAAGCATGCAATTGATATG
>JAPFFA010000027.1:19110905-19124320 GCA_026153275.1 Sciades herzbergii
GACCTATGCTGCAAGAAATGAGAGCAGCACCTTCCTGAGTGGGATGGATACCGTCCTGCCCTAACAGGCCAGCAGTGCCCAATTAGCCCAATTATCTATAAAGCCCACACTGTTTTCAGAGCACCACCTGGACAACCAGCAGTTCACCGACCATAACCTGCTGTAAGCTACATCGCCACGCTGCATTGGCATATATCTTGTCTTTTGGAAAAACACCACCTGGTATGGTAAAATACACTAACAGCAAATCTGTGCTGATTTATACTGGTTATAATGAGTACTTTTATTTTATCCAGCAGTTCTCTCTGTGTGTCTCTCGGTATTTATCACTTTCATTCCCTTTTCAGGGCTTCTCCAATGTGAGCCTGGACAAGGTGTATGTTGGCGGCGCAAACATAAGTGGCTTTCAGATAATCAATCCTGAAAACCCTGTCGTGCAGCAGTTCCTTCAGCGCTGGGACCGGTTAGATGAAAGAGAATTCCCAGAGGCGAGGAACACACCTCTGAAGGTAAGCCTTTCATGTTGTACACTAGAAAAGGCATCATTATGTCTTATCAACAGCCTTCTGTTTTCTCATTTCTGTCTCTGTTGCCTTCTTCCTTTCGCTTCTCTCTTCTTCAATAGCCATTGCTACTGCTTACTCCTCTTTCCTCCTCTTCCCTTCTCATCTTTCTTGTATCCTTTTCCTCATCTGCTTTCCCACCCCCTCACAGCAGTCAATTTATTGATGTCCAGTCCAAACCTGGGTTAGAACCAGTTTCAATTTACATCTAATTAAACAAAAATCAGCAAAGGGCTCGATTTAAAGTGCTACTTCACTGAGTCATGCAGGTGTGGGCTGACATCAAATAGGCAAACAGGTCAAAGTAAGTTCTAGAGCAGGGTTTTGTATATGAAATGCTTAAAACTAATAATTGAGTATTTATGTATAATAGTCCAAAGTAGCAGTAAATAAAAGTGCCCCTGATCTGTGGGTCTTTACAATGCAACT
This sequence comes from Sciades herzbergii, assembly GCA_026153275.1. Lineage (NCBI taxonomy): Eukaryota > Metazoa > Chordata > Actinopteri > Siluriformes > Ariidae > Sciades > Sciades herzbergii. The sequence continues at coordinate 19,111,898 of JAPFFA010000027.1, forward strand.
CACCCTGACACTTTCTTAAATTCCTTCCAAGAATTTCAGTGTAAGCTTTCTGGATGTAAGAGAAAACAAAAACTATTGCTCACTGCAAATTAGTGGATGTCATTGTGTTCCGAGCTTGTTCGGTGAGATGCAGCATAATTACAGGTGTCACCTCACAACAACAATAGGACTGAAATACTGTTCCACACAATGCTAAACATTTTACACTTCACTGTAATTAGAAGCCAATTTAGAGCCATTTCCATAAAGATAAACAATGTACTTTTGTAAATATGAATAGAACAGCATGACATGAATCTTCTTGCTGTTTAATGTTAGACCAAGTTATGATTATATGTGGTAATGCTTCGCAATTATCCTGTTCTAAACAGTGTAAGCTAGATACATATACATACATAGGATGTGTTGCCACTTTTATCCTTGAACATACTGTTGTTCTTGCTTAATATGGAAAGTTTGTGAAGTGTTAACTGAACTCAGCTCCAGTCCTAGAGGCTTCATTGTACAGCTACATCGGTTTCTGCACATTGTGCTAATATGGCTAAATTAATACACCTGATTTAACCCACAAAGGGCTTGATAATGAGTCCTAGAGTTGCACCAGGTGCTGAAGAACAAAGAAAGCGTTAATTTGTGCATTGCACAAGTTCCCAGTGAACAAGACAAAAGGGACGATGTAACCCAGTAGACTAGCAGACAGGGAGGAAAGTAGTGCAGTACTCATCTCATGGTCTCTCTGTACAGTACACCTCTGCATTGTCCTACGATGCCATCCTGGTGATAGCAGAGGCATTCCGGTACCTGCGGCGTCAGCGTGTGGATGTCTCAAGACGGGGCAGTGCTGGAGATTGCCTGGCCAATCCAGCAGTCCCCTGGAGTCAAGGCATCGACATTGAGAGGGCTCTCAAAATGGTAGGAAAATTCACCCTGCAGCTCAGCTCTGATTTTCTTGTATTCCTCCCAATCCACTTCTTCAAAATGAACTGTTCAAGCATATCTGCCCACCGTGCTGCTGTAAATGACTCTATTTCAATGCACTGCCACCTTCCATTTGGCCTTGGAGGTTTGGAGTGCTGCCCATTATTTCATCAGGTTTCATCCTTACTTTTCCTTGGCAGGTCCAAGTGCAAGGGATGACTGGCAATATCCAGTTTGACAGTTTCGGCCGCAGATCAAACTACACTATCGATGTTTATGAGATGAGAGCAGGCGGGCCGAGAAAGGTATACAAATAAATTGAAATCCTTCTAGATATCATAAAACAGAGCAGAGAGGTTTTGTAAATGTGTGTCCTTTAAATGTGTCTCTCTTTTTGAAATAGATGTCACGCCGATAGAGTGCAGTCATAAAGGCCCTGTTATAGAGTGATTATAAAGTGATAGCTCTCTTTGATTAGATATTTGAAGTTTGTTTGGATGTAGCTTGTTTTCTGCATTGAAAAATGTAACAAAATTTAAAAACAATCTTCAGCCAGTACCAAAGTTCTGCCAGTGTCATAAATGTTTGATTAAAGTCTCAAAGTGTGGCTGCATCTAAAAGCCACCAACAGGAGGATGGCATAGTATTAAGCGAAACTGACAGGACAGCTACTAATACCATAGTGGCAATGGTGAAATGTTAACAAAACAGACAAATTTATCCTTATTACCTCAAGCTCACCTTGAAAAATGTTTCTGTTTATGTGACCCCATTCTCTGCACAAGTCCAAATCACACTGACTTGTGATCCAAAATAGAGTAATTGTCCTACTCACAGGTCTGTCTTTAGCAGATCTTCATTGTATTATTCTACAACTCCAAATCAGAAAAAGTTGGGATGGTATGTAAAATGCAAATAAAAAAAGAAAGCAGTGATTTCTAAATTCACTTTGACTTGTATTTCATTGCAGACAGTATGAACCCAAGATATTTCATGTTTTGTCTGGTCAGCTTCATTTCATTTGTTAATATACATCCATTCCTCTATTTTAGGCCTGCAACACATTCCAAAAAAAGTTGGGACGGGACAATTTAGTGCTAGTAATGAGGTAAAACAATTAAATAATGATGTGACTTGAAACAGGTGATGTCAACAGATGATTGTAATCATGATATGGTACAAAATCCAGGAAAGGAAATCCAGGAAAGGCCTAGGCTTTGAGAAGCGAAGGTGGGCTGAGGATCTCCAGTTTGTCAACAAATGCATGAGAAAATTATTGAAATGTTTAAAAACAATGTTTCTCAAAGAAAGATAGGAAGGGATTTGGATATTTCACCCTCTACAGTGCATAATATCATTAAACGATTTAAGGAAGCTGGGGGAATTTCAATATGTGGGCACAAGCCTTCAGTGGCACACAGTGACCCATAGTGGCACAAGCCCTCAGTGGCAAGGGCACAAGCCTAAGCTGATCACCCATGATCTCCAATCCCTTAGACAGCACTGCATTAAGAACCGTCATTCATCTATAGCTAATATAACCACATGGGCTTGGGATTACTTTGGCAAACCTTTGTCACACACTACAATACAGAGTTACATTCACAAATGCCAGTTAAAACTTTACTGTGCAACAAGGAAGCCTTATGTTAACTATATCTAGAAGCACTGTCAACTTCTCTGGGCTCGGAGGCATCTGGGATGGACCATCACACAGTGGAAACGTGTATCGTGATCAGACAAATCAGTATTCTGGGTCTTTTTTTTTTTTTTCGGACAAAATGGATGCCGTGTGCACTGGAACAAAGATGAAAAGGGCCATCCAGAATTTTACCAGCAACAAGCCCAAAAGCCAGGGTCTGTCATGGTATGGGGTTGTGCCAGTGCCCTTAGAAAAGGTAACTTACACTTCTGTGATTGCAGCATTAATGTACTTTTGTACATTGAGATTTTGGAGCAACATATACTGCCTTCAAGATAACATCTTTTCCAGGAATATTTCAACAAGTCAAAGCAAAACCACACTCTGCACACATTACAAAGGTATGGCTGTGGAAGAAGAGGGTGTCTGTCCTCTCTGTCCCCAATAGAGAATGTGGTGAATTTTGAAATGAAAAAAAAAAAAAAACAATGACAACCCCAAACTGTTGCACATCTTAAGACCTGTTTGCAGAAAGAATGGAACAAAATGACACCTCAAACATTTTACCACTTGGTGTCTTCAGTCCCTAAACATCTTTTAAGTGTTGTGAGAAGGAATGGTATCATTACAAAGTGGTAAATGCATTACTGTCCCAACTTTTTTTTTTGTAAATGTGTTATAAGGATCAGAATTAAAATTTGTTTATTAAAAAAAAAAACAACATTCATGAGGTAAAACATCAAATAATGTGCTCCTGTGTTGTTTTAAGGGTCAAATATTATTTACAAATCAATGTTTTCAGGTTTCATTTCAATTTCAACATACTGTCCCAACTTTTTCTGATTTGTGGTTGTAATAATAATGGAGAACGTTATCACACAGTTTGTAACAGAATTTACTACTGGAATAATTTCATATTATGATAGTGATCTTAAAATTAAGTAATAATTGTAAAAGCCTACTGCAATCACACAGTGTAAAACCACCTAAACACCTAAGGAGATGCTTCAGAATGGATGTCTATAGAAGAGAGCTTTACACTTTATGTATAAACTTACATGTGTATCATCTAGTGTTTTGTTTTGTTTTTTGTTTGGTTTTTTTTTTGGGGGGGGTTCGAAATATGAAAGATCAGTTTGATATTGACAGTTGCAAAGTGAGAAATGAGGAAAGCTAGCTAAAGCTAACTAAAGCTTTACTTCAGTTAGCATAGCAACTGAAGGCTAAATATGAACATGCTGTAAGCATCTGAATGGTAGGAACAATCTAGTTGCTTATGGAACACCTGTTTTTACTTGCAGTTTATGTAATGGGGCTCAAATTCCCCCACTTCAATGACACTTCTGTCCTCATCACAGCTTGATGCTAATGCTAGTGCTCTTTTATGAAGCAGTTGTAAAACACTATTGATAGCAGTCTAGGTCTTGTGCTACTGTTCAGCATTTTCTCATTTGGTACAGCTTAAAAACGCTGGATTACTAATGGATGCAAACCAATGCTGTATTTGAGTGACTTCATCTATTCATCTTAGGATAAACAAGCAGCACTTCATGCCACCAAAAAAACCATTTAAGCAGCATACTCCTCCCATTTCCTTGTTCTCTTTGTCTGACTGCTCAGCTGATTTGTGTATATGCCATTTCGAGAGCTGCCCAGTGCTTGTATAGTAAGCATTCTCTGTAGTTAAAAGCTGTCTGCCAGACACACTCCTACTTCCACTTCCATTTAACAGGAGGCAATAGCAGCTCGGGCACCTAATGCCATTTTAATGAACATAGTCTTATGAGAGAACGCCTTTATGGCTTTATACATCTCCTGCAGCCTCATAAACTCCTTGTCTGTACATGAAAGAATTATTTTAAAGGAAAGGGAAAAAGGACCTTGGGCTGAGGAAAGCATTAATGTGCTTAAAATGGCTGTCATTTTGATAATAACAAAAATGTTTTCCCTTTTGCAGATCGGGTACTGGAACGAGTTTGAGCGCTTTGTAAATATAATGGATCAGCCATACAGCAACGATTCATCCTCAGTGGAAAACCGAACAATTGTGGTCACTACTATTATGGTACACGTTCCACAATGTTTTAAATGTGTCACATATTCTGCCACTCAGGGTCATGGTGTAGACTCACAGATTGATACATTCTGTCCTGGGCGGCTAGAAGTATATTTCTTTTGCGTTGCTTTCCATCCACTCACTACATGTTGAAACAGTCGAGGGACGATAAACATGAGTGTTTCAACTGTATCCGTGTGGGTGACAAAGCATTTTGATTTTCCATATTCCAGTGGCCTGTCATAGCAGTGACATCACAATAACGGCATTTGGTACAATGGTAATTTTTTTTTTTTACGTTTCCATCCTCAAACTTGACATACAGTGCATACGTAAGTAAAACCTTTCTCCACTCATCAAGTAAATGGTCATGACACACAGAATCCACCAGCCAGTGAAATCACAGCAATGATTCAAAGGGTTCAATGGTTTGTCTGAGGCAAAATAAAATAAACAGGGAGGACAGAGATAATTGTCAGGCTAGCCTTTCGTTTGCTGACTCCATTTTTCCATTTTACACTGACCAGGAGATTATACTGCGACTGAAAATTCATTTCACCTTCTGCTATCATCAAGTCTTCTTGATTGCCAAGATCAATTTGATTAACGCTTCTAAAGCAAGCACAGAATCACTCTCTAGAATAAAACATTAGGTGTAATCATGTTGTCTCTCAACTACAAAAGTGTATAATGACTTATGCATGAAACAATAAACAGCCCCAAGTTGTTTTGATCATCACCACATCCATAGTGACTAGCTTAGTGACTGGAATCGGGAGTGTCCCGGAAAAGACGAGGTGAGAGGATGTATTCAGCACAAAGCAAACAAACCATTGCTACCCCACTGGCAACCAAATTGTCTCTGACTCTAATAGGGAAGTTCTCTCTGTGTGTGAAGCCCTGTGGTTTGGTAATGATGTGCTTAAAAAAAAAAAAAAAAATCCTGCTGCTGATGTGCCTTTAATGGAAAGACAAGAGAGAAAAGAAGAAATGATTGTGCAGTTTTTGGTACTGGTGTGGCCAGGTATTTGAGTTTTTTAATCCGAATGATGCATTTATATACTTGTATGTATGCTCTTGTTCTTCATTGTTTTTTGCTGGAATGATATGTCTTTGCCACACAATGGTGCAACATGCTTTAAGCAGATTTGTCTGTCTCCAGTCACTGCCATTTACTTTATGAAAAGGAAATCACCACTCAAGACCCTGACCACCAACCCTATCTCTCACCACTTACCTCACGTTCACACTAGCAAGCAACAAGTCACTTGTAGTTTTTTTTTTTTGTGGGTGTGTAGCAATCGCTACCATTGCTATTTGTGGGTGTGCACTGTCCAAAGTTTTTTGTTAGTTTCTTTCTTTCTTATATAAAATGGTAGTAGCCAAAATGTCAATGCTTCTAACTAGCTATCTAATTAAATACAAATTAAATAATGCATAAATCATAAATGCATAAATGTGAAATTTAGTTGTTTGATTTACATATTACACTCTTGGATTCATACTAGCTTTGTTTCCAGATTAGCAAAGCAAGCTAACTGTACTAGCTACATACTCTCACCAGAGGAACAAACAATCCATGCTAGTTCTGTCCAAGCTTTATTTTTTGTTGTAATGTCTCACATTTACTGAGAGGTCATACATGACAGAATAAGATGAAACCATGGTTATAAGAGTTCGACCATTTTTTCATGGGAACTAACTGCAGGCAGAAACTAATAGGTGTGAGCAGGGAACTGAAAATGTGGGACCGCACATGCCATAGGATAAGCAAAGGACTCATTTGAACTAATCATTTAGTTTGAATGGGTCTTACCCATCTTGCTTTGTCACTAAAATTGTGGTTGTTATCTGTCACACATGTACATGGAAAACTAGAAGGGCACTTGGTCGAGTGCATACCGCCGCCAAGGCGCATATCCGGATTTGCATCAAAATCTAAGCAATTGTTCCTTGGCCCATGGCTCACCTTTCCTCAAAATTTCATCAAAATCCGTTCACTACTATTTGAGTTCTGTTGGGGAAAGTCAAATAAACTGAGGTGAAAGTATAACTTCCTCCAACACAGTTGGCAGAGGTAATAAATGTGTTGGACATGTACATATAGAAAATAGACCTGTCACCTTTCGCTTTGCTGCTTGTTAGTGTGAACATGTGGTTAGATAATGCAACTCAGCCCCCACTCTATATTTCAAACACCAACACAGAAGGAATGTGTGGGTCAGTGTGTGTTTGTACCATTGTTCACCATCCATCTTCACAGCCATATTGTTAGTAGGGGCTGGGCGCATTAGCAAAGGGTCTCGCCAAGATCACATGATTCTATATTTACTCTCTCTGTCTCATCCATCCTGTTCTTGATGTCATGCTGGGTTTTTTGTTTGTTTGTTTGTTTGTTTTTTAATACAGGTGTATGTGTGTGTCTGGAGTACAGAGTGATGTAGAAAGAGAATGGAGATCTAAAAACTGAAAATGAGTGTATGACAGTGTGTGTGTGGGGTGGGGGGGTGGGGAGTGAGCAGGTCTGTATATGGTTACCCTGCATGCCCTTGCATGTTCTTGACTGTTCAGCTGTCACTCGGCTCTGGTGACTGCTACGCACAGGTGACAATAAACTAGCGTGTGTTTGATTAACAGGAAGCGCCATATGTGATGTACAAGAAAAACCATATGCATCTGGAAGGCAATGACAAGTATGAAGGCTACTGTGTCGATTTAGCTTCCGAGATAGCCAAACACGTTGGGATTAAGTACAGACTGTCTATAGTCATGGATGGCAAGTATGGCGCCCGCGACCCAGAGACCAAAACATGGAACGGGATGGTGGGTGAACTAGTATATGGGGTGAGTACCAGTTAATTTTTACCACCTTACCTCTCTACCTCTTCATTCTTCTTTCTTAATCTATCAGAAGTGTTTGTGTATGTGCATGTTTTGAAGACTTACCAAATGCTACTGCTACGCTCATGATTAAGTAGGAACCAGGAAAGGAGGTGTGCACAGATATTGGCAAGGGAAGGAGTTCAGATACTTCATGAGAGCAGTGTGGAAGGGAGGTCGTCTCATTAATTTTATAGGAAAAAGTTAGTTGCTCAATTATTATGGTATTTTATGTTCAGATCTGATATTAGTAGTTGAAAAATAATTTATATTCAAGTACCAAGAATTGACCTTATAAAATATACTTCTTATTTCTTCACTCTCTATTATTATTATTATTATTATTATTATTATTATTATTATTATTATTATTCCTAGCTTTTTTTAACCAGCTGGGTTTTGCAGCTAGATTGATGATAAGATGTTGTCTTATGAGAACAAATGAGGAAAATGTACAGGTCAGAGTTTCACACATTGTACAATATTATACTATATGGCCTAAAGTTTGTGGATACCTGACCAATACATATGTGCTTGTTGACCATCCTGTTCTAGATCTAGTCTGCCCTTTGCAGTTATAATTACCTCCACTCTTCTGAGAAGGCTTTTCACTAGATTTTGGTATATGGTTTTATACAGGGACATGTGTGTTTTGTGCATATCAACATTTGCACTCTTGAAAAGGAGCTTGATTAATTTTGAGGGGTTGTGCCAGTGCAGCTTTCCTCAAGTGATTATTTTTCCAGTAGTTCCTAAGAAAATAAATGTTTCATTCAAAACAACATTCAATCTTCCTTTTTACTTATTAGAAAAAAATACAAAATAAACACTTACCATGCATTTCTGCTCTGTTTACATGTATGTTCATCCAGTTTTTCTGACAAACAATTCAGGTCACATGACCTCTCCTGACATGACAAGTTCCACATCCATAGCAAAAAAAAAATTTGTTTCCAACATAGTTTTCACAAATGACAATTAAAAAATGTAATAACACAAATGCTTCAGTTAAAGAAAAGAGATAGAGGTACTGTTGTCGGTTAATATGTTGTAATTACACACAACAATAGCATTTATTTATCTTTCTAAGGGATGGCTAAAGCCAGTTCAAAACCAGTAGTGAAATTGTGTTTCTGCAGCCTCACAGCATGCAGCTCACTGATTCACCTCAGCATCACTACATCAGAAAGCCACTTCCAGTGCTTGTACCAGGCCAAGTATCCACTTTTGCATTTGTCAAAGTGCTCCCGTGCTGTAAATGCAGGAAAAGCCATTGAAATCATTCCCAATTCTTCTGGCCTACACTGAGCATGGAGGGGCCATATATAAAATGCATGAGGGTTGGGTTACCTCATCTGTTCAATTTCCTAACTATCAGCCAAAGAAATTGCCTGGTTTTGATGTGCTGTGGGTTGAAATTACACTCAAAATGAGAAAAAGAGTCCACCCTTGGTAGGAGAAAAAGAAAAATATTCCCTTTTAGTCTTGTCTAGAATACCTGTTGTGTTACATCAGCCTGGACAGTTAGGACACACTGGCCTGACCTTCTGACCAGCATATTTATTTAATTTTCCTTGCATTTTAAAGGTCACCCCCATCTTTTGTTCTGTATAGTTTTGTTGTTGTTGTTGTTGTTGTTGTTTTGGTGTTTTATTTTCAGTTTATGTTTGCTCAGGTTGGTATTTTCTTTATCTTCGGTTCAGTTGTATTATGGACAATGAAGTGCAATACAATGTAATCCACAAATCAATAGTTTGTATCAGAAGTTGTTATTTGATGCATCACTTAAACACTGGCATATTTTTTACATCTGTTTTTAAAGACCTGCTAGCACAGTTAAACATTTGGTTTGATAATACAGCATGAAGTAAGATGCCCCACTGATGATGATGATTTAAAAAAAATACAATCTTTATTTCATAAAAATAAACTTCAAATAACTATAATATAACTTTATTATTATTATTATTATTATTATTATTATTATTATTATTATTATATGCATACCTACATAAATGGAAATCTGTCATTAATTATCCGATATCTTTCATTTTACTCTTCTTCACTTTCCATGTAAATTCCACTCCAATCATACAAACTTGCAATTTATACGATCACCGTTTACCATAACACACATGTTCACTGCATATTTCACCCTGGGGTTAGAAAAGATGATTATGTCTAATTATTTATCCATAGTGCAGGAAGAAGAGATCCAAGGCGTGTTTTCTGCCTTACCGATAAATCACTTCTGGTAGAAACTTAATTAGCTATTTATATGCAAATTATTCTATGATTTATTGAGACAGTACACCAGTGTTCCACTCACTACTGACTGCAAGATAAAAGGAAATGAATATTTGCAGGGAGCTTTTATATACACCAGTCACCTGCAAAGTTTTCATGACCTTATCCTGCCTTGTTGTATAACTAATAGCTTCGTGGTGGGGGAGAGATCTAAGATCCGGGATCTCTTGCTGACCTTACATTCAAATACCCTCAAGAGACAAAGCTGAAGCTGCTACAGATTCTGCTTGTCACATCTCAAACCCACAGTTCCCAGAGCAGCATTTGGTGACGCATGAGGAGGATGGAAAGTGTTAGGCAAAAGATTTGCAGTCTCCTTTAGGCCTGATGGAGTGGAGGTCAGCATAAGGCTTATTGCTTGTGAAAACTCAGCTGTCTTTTCTGTGCTGTGCAGTCAAAACTGTTATGCATTGAATATATTTTTTAGATGCTCTGAGGCACTGGATGTCCTCTTTTTTTTTCGAGAAGCATCTCTTTTTTTTTAACAGGAGCCTTATTATAATTTTCTACAGTGTTAGGGAACTGTACCCTGGGGCAAAGACAGTGCATTTATTTAGAATCTTTTTCTTGGTATTTTGTTTCAATTTGCCCACATACAAGAGGATGTGGCAATACTTATCATTAAGCATTCAAAATAACACTTATTTTGTGCTGAGCTTATTGAAGGGGCAAAGATGACCAAATACTAAAAACAGTGACTGATTTAGAGCATCTTGTTTAAGTAGGCCATTTCTTATCCTCAGGATATGCATTTGTGTTGCAAATCTATTGACCAGAAAAGCAAGACACTAAAAAATGTTGTTGCGTGTCCTTTTTTTTTCCCCCCAGAGAGCGGACATAGCTGTTGCACCACTGACTATAACATTGGTTCGAGAAGAAGTTATAGATTTTTCTAAGCCCTTCATGAGCTTAGGCATTTCTATTATGATCAAGAAACCTCAGAAGTCCAAGCCAGGTGTATTCTCCTTCCTGGACCCACTTGCGTACGAGATCTGGATGTGCATTGTGTTCGCTTACATCGGCGTGAGTGTGGTGCTGTTCCTCGTGAGCCGCTTCAGTCCGTACGAGTGGCATCTGGACGAGACAGATGAAGCCAAAGACCCCCAGACTCCTCCTGACCCGCCTAATGACTTTGGGATTTTTAACAGCCTGTGGTTCTCTCTGGGGGCATTCATGCAGCAGGGCTGTGATATCTCACCAAGGTTGGTGGCCTCATCACTATTCCACTTTCATCGTTTTAGCAATGTACAGTCATAAAAAAAAGCCAAGCTTCATCCCACTGTGGGTCTAAGTGTGCATTCCTAGTGCTGTTTGGAATACTTCAGGAAATAGGAATGCTGAGGAATGGTAATCCAGTTTTTCAATAATTTCTTAAATTAATGCAGTATTGGCGATAATGAAATCCACGCTCAGCTGGATACACTGAAAGCAAAGTTTTGTTTGTTTCCTATTAAAATTCCATTTTTTTGTTTACTCTAATATAAATATTAAGTGCTTTTTAAAGGCTAAAGAACTCATCAGAAGCATAGGCTGTAGATAGGCAATCCAGGCTTCCACTGATCCAGGTTGGGTTTCCCAAAAGCCTCTTAATACTAAGAGCATCTTAACTAGGAGAGAGAGTGTTCATGCTCGCGCTACCATTTAACAATGATCTTTGTGCTACACTGCATTTGGGAAACCTACCCCTGAACAGTTATCACATTAGCATCTTGTGCACAGGATAATTGATTAGCAAAAGCAAATTTAATAATCTCAGAAGATGGAAATTTTTCTATAAACATGCTTGTATTTGTTTTTGGTGTCTTCCTACTGTTAAATTGTAAATAATATATATTAGAATAGTGGGTGCAAATTTCATTAGTAAAAGGCCAACACAACCCACCTACAAATACGTAGGGTAACATTTTAAGGTTTGGTAGTAAACTATTTATCCATAGTTTATTAATTAACATTTGTTTTAAATGTTATATATCTTATTTTCTGTGTTGTTGAATTGACGCTTCAGATTGGTCAGAAGGTTGATTTAATGTTCTATATATAATAGCAGCTCCAACAGTAGTTATGGCTACAAGGATTATATTAAGAGTCTGGTGAGGGAATACAATGCCTTGCAAAAGTATTCATCCCCCGTGGTGTTTGTCCTGTTTTGTTGTATTACAAGCTGGAATTAAAATGGACTTTTGGGGGGTTAGCACCATTTGATTTACACAACATGCCTACCACTTAAAAGGTGCACATTGTTTTTTTATTGTGACAAACAATAATTAAGATGAAAAAACAGAAATCTGGAGTGTGCATATGTTTCCCTTTAAACCACTCCAGTGTAGCTTTAGCAGTATGTTTAGGGTCATTTCCCTGCTGGACTGTGAACCTTCATCCTAGTCTCAAACCTCTGGCTGACTCAAACATGTTTTCCTCCAGAATTGCCCTGTATTTAGTGCCATCCCTCTTCCCTTCAGTCCTGACCAGCTTTCCTGTCCCTGCAGATGAAAAACATCCCCACAGTATGATGCTGCCACCACCGTGCTTCACTGTAGAAATGATGTTCTCAGGGTGTTGGGTTTGCACCACACATGGCATTTCCCATGATGGCCAAAAAGTTCCATTTTTGTCTCATTTG
>JAPFFA010000027.1:19292884-19303490 GCA_026153275.1 Sciades herzbergii
CAATGAACTATGTTTGGGCTATTTAAGGACTGTGCCCATGCAAGGACGATGCGAAGTATTACACCGCGTCTAGGAACGTGAAAAATCCGAAAAATAAATTTCTCCATTCAGAAAACCGTAGATTTTCAAGAGTTTTGTCAAATATCCAGATTTCCGGGTCATTAGCAGAAAAAAATCTAGCAGAAAACCTGGAACACTTTCATGACTAGATGAGAAAGTGTGATACAGTGAGAGAAAAGAGGAGTGGAGTACTCACTAGCGAGTAACCAGTTGTCCTTCTCCAGCTTGAGGCGATGCAGGACTCTCTGCACATGCTCCAGTTGCTTCTTCTCCTCCTCCAGCAGCTTGTCCTGCAGTGCAGTGCACCGCTCCTTCTCCTTCTTCTTTTTGTTCAGTGGCTTTGTCAGAGAAAACAAAAAACAAACACATACACAGACCACAATTTCAGTGACTTTGCTTCCTGGAACTTTGAAGCAAATCTTAAAACTGCTACTTCATCATGTTCAACACACAAGTATAACTGGCTTGGAATAACCTACAAGTTTTATACTCTGCCTGGCCAAAAAGAAAAAATCTGGATTTGCATAAGTTTGCTGTTTGGATTTAATCAAATACTTAAGACAATTTGATTGAAAAATCAATGTTTCAGCTGACAATGATTGACAACAATTCTTTTAACCCTAATTGACGCAGTGAATAGCTTCTCATTTCTTAACAACCATAGCGGAAGACGTATACCATGGTCGTGGAAAAGATGCTACTGTTTTTCAAAAGGGTCAAATTATTGGGCTGCATCGAGTAAAGAAAACAACGAAGAAGATTGCTGAAATTACTGGAATTGGATTAAGATTATTAAAACCTGGAAGGATACATTACATTAATGGCATTTAGCAGACTCTCTTATCCAGAGCAATGTACAACATACTCAGAGCAGCCTAGGGAGCAGTTAGGTGTTCAGTGCCTTGCTCAAGGGCACTTCAGCCATTCCTGCTAGTCCAGGGAATCGAACCGGTGGCATGTTGGTCCCAAAGCTGCTTCTCAAGCCATTAGGCCAGGATAGTGGTGAACTTCACGGAAGAAATGTAGTCAGAAAAAAATCTTTACTGACCGTGATTGGAGATCACTTAAACAACTGAAGTCAAATTGTGCTGAACTCATTATTAAAATACGTTTAATAGTGAAAGTAAAAGCATCTCAACACGCACTACACAATGAGAACTCACAGGATTGGGACGAAACAGCCGTGTGTCCATAAGAAAACCACTTGTTATTGAGGCGAATTAGAAGAAAAGGGAGCATAAACATTGACCCTATTCCTGAGTGATGGGTGTGTCTTAGTAAGAAGGGAAGTGCATGAAGCAATGCACCCATCATGCAGAGTGGCCACTGTACAAGCCTCTGGAGGCAGTGGCATGATCCGAAGTTGCTTCAGTTGGACAGGTCGAGGCTCAGCAACATTATGTGGCCATAAAATGAACTTTGCTGAATACCTGAACGTACTGAATGAGCAGGTTATCCAATGAATGGATTTTTTCTTCCCTCACGGCTCAGGACAACAATGCCAGGATTCATCAAACTCAAATTGTTGAAAGGACTGGTTCAGGGAGCATGCAGAATCGTTTTCACATGAACTGGCCACCAAAGGGTCCTTACCAGAACGTCATTAAAAGTCTTGATGTTGCATAAGGTTGTGGAAACAATCCCACAGCAAATGTGTGCCATAATTAAAGCTAAATGTGGTCCAATGAAATTAGTGTGCACACCTTCCCTTTTTTAGCCAGGCAGTGCATTAGCCCTTATTATCAGTTGACGATTTAATAAGGAATGTTTCGTTGACTCTGGCCTTATCACACTTTCAAAGAAACACAATTATGAAAATGGTCATACAATTCCTCTTCACATGCTAGGGATCCCTCCTGATGACAGGTTTGTCAACCAGATTTTTACTTCATATTAACCTGACAATAATATTCTCCAATGTTCAGGTTCTCGTGGCGTCGCTCTTTCAATGACATCATGCTCTACAACTGCTTAGTCAAAAAGGAAAGAGGAGAAGAGAGAGTCTCCAATGGTCCACTCCTCATTTTTCAGCAACTGTACTACTCTTTCTATTATTCAAAGTGCACTTTATCTCAGTGAGTTTCCAGCGCAGCGAGAGTGATGAGTTAATTTCTTCAAAGGTTTAACTCCAACTAAATAAATGCTGATAAATATCGATTAGTTTTCATTAACTAATCCCACAATAGGGTCTGTATAATCTAAAATGGGTGAGAACAGATATGAAAGAAGAAATAAGCGATAATAAATCTGCCTTTTGGATTTATATATATTTACCTTGACATGAAAATAATCTGTAATAAATGTAATCATCTATTAAAAAAAAAGTTACAATCATATGTAATTATGGCTTGCTATACATTTCATCAATGGCTTTTACTGTTATGAAATGGCCTACTGAGAATGGCAGCTTTGTGGTTGCTACTGCTGCTAATTTATTGCTATTAACTACATTGATTTTGCCTTTGTGTGGGATAAACAGCGGAGAAAACCTTGCCTGGGTCGATGTGTACAACTATAATATTTAGTTTTGTTTTTTAAAGAAACAAAAATTTAGCTTTTAAGACAAAACTTCCACCAGATTTCATGGTGTTAGTCATGAAGCTCTTAGCAAAATTGTCTCATACCATCTCAGTGTTCTCGTCGATGGCCTTAATCTGCATCTTGAGCTTGTTGACCTCGCGGTCATAAGCGCTATGGGGAACAGACAGGTCGTACATGGTGAGTGACCAGAAGGTGGCGTAGAACTGCGGGCGCAGGTCGTCCCACACTCGAGGTAGGTGGAGCGAGACGACAGCTTCGTGAACAGGCGTCATCACCTGCTCGCAAGCCGCTATATACTTGTGGACCTTCTGCTGCTGCCGGTTTCCCTTCTCGGCCTTCTTCAGCTCGTCGTACTTGGCCTGGAAGGGGAAGCGTAATGATTAGCCCATTCAGAAGCAAAACAAGAACTGCATGGAACGATGGCCGTGTCAGCGAAATAAAACCAGAGTGGGCACGGCTCCCGGACCGAGGCCAGAGACTGAGCTCTGTTTGGCAATGAGCCGGAATAAATCAGTGGCACTAAGCAGCTCTGGGCTACACAGCCAGAGGCAGGGATTTAAATCTGCGGCACTTTTATGAAAAGGCATGCATCAGGAATGATGGTAAAATGCAGTGTTGACAATGTGCCTCAAAGTAGATACGGAGAATGTTACATAGGGAGTGCAGGCAGACAAATCTTGTTAGGCAAGGGGAGAGGTTGAGAGGGGGGGGAAAGGGGACACTTCAGCATTTTTCTACTTTTCAGTCTACTTCTGCAGCTTTAGAATGTATGGTTTTTTTTTTTTTTTAAATATAGAATACATACATCAATAGCCAAGTTAAATACAAAAATGATGCAATAATGACTAAATCTAACCTATATGTTGCACAGATTGTTAAATGAACAATTTTATGTGACTCACCATAATCTGATGGGCGTACATTGGGCGGGACAAAAAGAAGGCAGCATCATGGGGAGTGTGGAACTGGTTACAAAGCACATCTATGGAAGGAACTCTCTTGATGTAATCCTCCGTGCTCAGGTTGGATGCTAAAAAGCCACCAAATTGCACCAGCGTATCGTGACACTAGAGGTAAGACGACAAGAAAGTGGACCGTTCATCATTCAACGAGACTCTCCCAACGGTTCCTGGGCAAATTCTCTTCCTAAATCCTCATGCTGCTTATTTATTTGTAGAACTGCACCTTGCTTTATTAAAGCCATTCATCACCAAAAGCCCCCCCCCCCAGGAAATCAATGCAATGGCCAGTAAAACAATTTAAAGGGGCAAAGAGGAGCTGGAAAGAGATTCCTAAGTAGCAGGGAAGAAAATAAAAGGCAATGAAGCACCAGCTGAACCCTGGGTCAGACACTGCTTATTATTTTAAACAAACAGGAAAAAAGTTAGAACTGATTTTATTTTATTATTATTTTTTTTAATTTGGATGTTGGAATTTATTTGAAATATTCATGGAGAATTGCTTTTAGATTTCTGGTGAAATATGAAAACTGTACATCTTTAACTTAGCTGAAGAATACCTAAGTAGTTTTTTTTTTTTTAAATAAATATCGAACTATACTGCAATATATCCATTCAGCAAGTGAACTTGGAGTGTGAAATCCTGTAAGATGCACAACATGCTGCAAACACTGAGCATTTAAAAAAAAAAAGGGGGGGGCTCAACTGTAATTCCTGCTGAGGTTCCTTGTAGGTGAAATGGCTGTCTAAGAACAACAAACACAGTAAACAAAGCCTGGATAAAAGGCGAGCTAACTAAGAATTTTAACAGCAGCATGTGTCCTGTGGCCATTTGAGAAACGTGGTAACATGATAATTGTTGAGAACGAATTCAAACACCACAGGTGTGGATAGAAGACCAGCATGGGAACGCAGGAAAAGGAGATTGTGTCCAGGCCATTTGTTTTTAGTGGACATGTTCCGATGGTTCAGAATGCTGCAGAGATTGTGGTCACCAGCTTTTGTTTTCTCAGATATACAAAACACACCCCCTACTGTCTTTCATAATAATTAATCACAAACGCATACAGAATGCGCTTCATGGTGCTTCCCACCCATTATGCTACATCAGTCATTGTCAGAAGATAGTCCTCTCTCTGGGTGTTCTAGTATTCCCTCATTTTCCAATAGCTGAATTAATGCACTTAATTAGAGCAACATGACATTAGCACTGACATTTTTTTAATTTAATTTATTAGATTTCTGGGCAACTAAAGCCTGGGACTTGGCTTGGAGTGGCCTTGGGAGTGTGGCTGAGGAGATTTGTCCATTCAGCCACGAGAGCATTAGTGAAGTGAGGCACTAATGTTGGATGAAGAGGCCTAGCATAAAAAGCCATGTCTTGCTTTGTGCACATGGGCATCATTATGGGGAAACTTAATATACTCTTCGACAGCCATGTGTTTCTATTTTTGTGGAAATGTGCAATGGTCTGTGTCCACATACTTTTGGCCATAGTGTATTTTGAGCAGCACCGTGCTCACGAAAAGTCACAAAATAAAGCCTGTTTGCATTTTAGTTCACTTTACTACTACTTCTATTCACATAACTGAAAAAGCTACATGGATCAACAAAGCATGGCTGAGCAGAAGCAGCACATGTACTGTGTCAGGTTTAATAAAATGAGCTTTACTGTCTTCATCTGACTACCGTACCCTGCACGACTAAAAGACTTTCTATAAAATGCTGAAAAGTCTAAATTGAAACAGTTCTATGCTCTTGCTCACACACAAATAGGCAGAGTGAGCAGGAAATTAGTCACTTTAGTCAATTTCTGTGGCTGGGCTAAAAGGGAAGCTGGCATAAACAAGATGACTAATACTGAAACTAATATTGACATCACATCGAGCAAAGCAATCCTCAGCCTACTCAAACGAACCGGAAGAAACCAAAAATTCAGAAATGTTCGACCGGGGTGGGGGCGGCTGCTCGTTCATTTGTAGTAGATGAGATGATTATGAACATAATTGAAGGATAATTAAAATACATAATGAGTGACCTTGATAAACAGCACACTCAATTTTTTTTACTGACCACTAAAAATCTGCACCTCAAATTGAAAACTGCAGTTGAAGTGCAATAAATTCACTGTATTTTATTCCTTGCGGAAATTAGGTATCTGAAGTGCTTCCACATGTCAGAACTCTAATTAGCCATTTGAACCTGTGAAGTGATCCTTCAGCCAGTCAAATTTCAGCGAGTAAAAACTCAGGAAGGGATCCAGAACCGAACAGATGGGGAAGTAGCCTGTCAGAGAGTAGCCACAGAAACAAACATCAAAGGAGTCTTGTGATTGGTTTGGTCTCGCTTTTTACAACGCTAATCGTTTCGGAGTGACACGGCTCCTCTTGGGAATCTGGAGCTGCAACTTGTGTCCTTTCTGGCTTCATGTGCAGGTTTCAATATACGTTTCTGTCTTTGGAAGATGGAGGTGTGATGTTGCAGTGATGAGTGGTGAAGGTAGAGGGCAAGAAGAAAGGCTGAGGCTGTAGTTAAAAAAAAAAAAAAACTTCTTTTTTATCCTACCGATTCATACAAATGATAAGTAAATATTTACCACTGCACCATATTAAGAAAACCCCAAAGAACATTCTTTATAGCTTCTTAAACATCACCGTACATGGAATTAAACTATAAAGTATAAATAAGCAGCAATAATTCACATGAATATGGATATTTATTCTGTCCACACTCACTGGATATGAGCAATCAAGTGCTCTGATTGGCTACTCTACTACTAAGCTATCAGCTCATATACCGTGAGTAGAGAAAAACAAAAAAATGGCGGAGCATGTTGCTGAACCAACCGAGGACGAAATAAAAACTCTACTCAAAAACAAAACCCCAAAAAATACAAAGAAACGCAACAAAATATGGAACAAAAGTATTTGATGGTAAGAGCGTACATGTTTAATTTTTCAAGAATTATTAGAGCATTTTTCACAAATTGCTACTGTCATTTCGCCGGTTTGTTTACATTCTAAGCAGAAATGATTGTCAGACGTTTTATTTTATATAAAGTTTTTATTTATCCAATTTGCAAAAAATAAAAATGCTCCCTTTCTCAAAATCCAGTGAATGTGGAGAGAATAAAACAATTATTCCACTCAATCTCGTCATACATGGCTTATAGCCAACTCGGCACTACACGCCTTCATCAGCTCATGTACAACTCGAATTCGTGGAATAACTTAAATGTCCTTATTTGGAAAATAACTCGATACCCATGGCTTAATTTGTTCAGAGAGAGGAATGGCTTCATAAACACCATTTATCAAGATCACAACTTGTAGTGTCTACCGAGTTAAAGTTTGTAAAATCAGACTAAGCCACACAAACTAGTCATTTCATGCTTTTTTGATAACATTGCAAGCAGGGTTTTTTTTTTTTTTAAACGCGCCAAACAGGGCTTTATGCATAAATCATGCAATCACATTTCAAAGTGCATTCAATGGCTGAGATGAGTCGATCAATCTCGGCAGGGTACTGTGAGGAGGCCTAACGCATTTCGGCTGATTGTAATGAGGCACACGCAACTTCCTGCACAGAGAGAGAAAAACAAGTCCAAATTATTAATTAAACCGCTTCCCTGCCGAGGTCATGGAAAAAAGCGTGTTGCACATTCACACCGTGGGCAATTATTCCCACAATCCTACGATGTGAGGGTGCATTTGCTAAAAGCTCTAATTTGTGACATTCAGAGAGGGGTGTGAAGAAAGAAGGGAGGAAAAAAACAAACACGAGATATATGCTCAACAGACAGGATCATTCTGTATGCCTGCGCAAAATGGAGTTGATGATGTTGAGTTTTTAGCACCATCTGCTGTGAATTGTGGTGGGTCTTGAAAACGCGGAGGAAATGAACACTGCGTTGGCTTACCCAGCAAGTAATTGAGCTGTGCAGCTGGGTAACAAGAGAGGCAAACTGGGGGTTTGAACGTGCGTGTTCATGTGAAACGCTTTCACAAATTCTCTGAGAAAGCTTCAGGATTAGGAAAATACTTCAGCGCGCTCTAATTGCATACCTGATCATAGAGTTTGCCCACTAGTTTGAGGTGTTTTTCCCCCCCCTCAGAGAAAATGACGCCGTTCCTCTGCTGAGCCATCAGCAGGCAAAGAGGAAGCGCCAACTCGTGATCCAGCAGAGCGTCCTTCAGTCGCTGAGATGACTTCTTTGTGTTCCTGATCTGGCCAAAGTATCCTCCCTACTCACACAAACAAACCATGAATGAGCAAATTAACTTATTGCAAGGTTATGCCTCCCAAAATTCATTCATTCATTTATTATTTATGAATCACTTTGCATCTATCACATTCAGTAGAAAAACATACTCATTTTGGATAAGGTATTCAAGTAAAAACCTCAACAGAAGAGATTAGTTTGAGAACAACAAACTAGAATCACAGATTTTTTTTTTTTTTTCGTATCTCTGGTTCTCAATAATAATAAAAAAAAGCTTATGTTCCCTTTTATGAGGCATTATGGAGGCAAAACCTTAGAATAACACTGCAGAGAACAGGACACAAGTACAGCCTGTCCTGGTAACCTAAGAGAATATAGAGCAGGCCCAACCTTTGCTTTATATAAGAGAGCTCCTACTTTTTGGGGAAGATTTTTCACTCCCCCCTTTGTGGCCAATTCCCACCCATGGTTTTGAAGACGATAAAGAATAAAACTAGAGGGTTCCAGCAACTTAAGGCTTGTTTCATACCATCCCCCACAAAAAAACAAACAAAAAAAAAAAAAACCACACTAAAAACATTTCAGTGTTGAGTGTTTTCCATATTCAGTTGCTCCGATGTAAAAGAGAAGCAAATGTAAGTGAAATCAGTTGGACTGTTTCTTGGGCTCGGTAAAAGTAAACTAACTGCCATAATGGTGTTCAAAAGCTCATTCTGTTCTATTTAAGATAATTGTACACCGTGCTCTATGATGCAAAGAACTAACAGAAGCAGTGCTGTCACTGCCACCAATGGCTTCAGTGGAATATTGAAAGAGAGGCATATTTAGTCTGACATTATGACCTTTTTGGTTAAGGAAATGTTGACATTTAGAATCATTTTTTGTCTCAGCCTTTGGCTGAATCCTATAGGGGTACCTGTCTGTATTTCTATATGCGTAACCAAGTTTGAGCGTGTTTATGACTGTAATTGGCATACCAACTTCAGGTAGCGATTCCACAGTCATGGTGTGGTGCCACTACGTACTGACTATGTAAGTGCCATGTTACATAACCTCAGTTTAAATCCTCCATGGCCGAGTGGTCTAGAGTGCTGTCCAGGAAAGGAACGGATTTTGCAAAGTCAGTTCAAATCCTGGAGTCGACGTAAAAGGCTGAGCTCAGACTTGCACAGGTCTTTAGTTTCATCATTGATGTAGTTGGTTTCACTGACTCATCACTGAAGGTCTTTATTTAAGAACACCTTTTCTCCACCCACGGAGAAACAGTTTTGAAAGGCCACACTGTCGCTCAGGACTACTGCACCTCTGCTTTAAGTTGCTCTCCTCCAGTCATGGCCTCCAGCTGCTCCGCTGTCATTTCATCTGTGATCTCAATCCCAGCCATTTTCTGCACCACCTCCTTCAGGATCAACAGGTCAAAGCTGGAGAGAAGAGAAGAGGAGAAACAAACGCGGGGGTTGGATGACTGACAGTATTGCTAAAAAGGCAGCAGCTTTTTAAAATCCAATAAGTGTTGTATAAAGAAAAAAAGAAAATGACTCAGAAATGGGGGACTCAAATGGGGCACCCAATTAGTTCAGTGGGAGAGCAGACTGGTATGAAAAACAGTACAGCATGAGAAATCTGCTCCTCAGCCTATCATGACAAACTTGTATAATATTGCTTACTACATATTTAAAATATTTCTTTTAACTTTCAGCAGCTTGTAAAATAATACCTCTTTCCTGCCTTGAGCTGATTGGTCACATACTGCAGCAAACCTCCCAACTCGATTGGGTACTTCCGGAAAACCGCTCCACAAAGACTGGCGAGACCTATAAAAGAGCAAAGCTCAATAGGGTCATCTTAGTGAGAGAAACTGCGTTTTTACCAAGAGCAAAACAGTTAAGTCTTAAATTAAGCCATCTGCCTTACAATTAAGGTAAAAATGCACTGTAAATGCTTAAATAGCCAAAAGCATCAGATATGTTGTTAGGAATAAGAAATGACAGAACATGCAGTTATACTAAAACGTACATTACATTAAAGGCATTTAGCAGACACTCTTATCCAGAGCAACATACAACAGACACAGAACAGTCTGGGGAGCAGTTGGGGGTTAGGTGCCTTGCTCAAGGGCACTTCAGCCATTCCTGCTGGTCCAGGGAATTGAACCAGCAACCTTTTGTTCCCAAAACTGCTTCTCTAACCATTTGGCCATAGCTTTCTCATACAAACACTCCACTTATCTTACAGCAACTGGCCAACGATTACAATGTTTTATTTTTCACTGAATAACACGTCCCACATTTCAATGGTTTATCTTTAGATTTAATATTGTGGAACGTCCAAGAGACAAGTTAGTTTGTGTCATCACTTGTGCTATAGCCGCAACAAACAGCTGTTCCCTCACAAGTCTCTCTCTCACTCGCGCTCAGAAACCATCAACAATCATTTTAGAGAGAAACCACAGTATAATCTGTCAAAAATTATACGTTTTACTTTGTTAAACACCATGTCTCTTAAATCTGTTTATGATTAATCTTTCATTATGTGGAACTCCAGCTATATCCCTGTGAATGAGCTGTTACTGTCTAAAGAATAACATATAACGTCCAGTCCATGGTGTTATACAAAAATAACACACCTACTGATCAATCAATAACAATCAATAACATAAAAGGGCGTACTGATGTGTGCTTATACCACTGTGATTGGTCAATGATTACAAATTATTATATATTAAGGAATAAAATGTGGTTCTTTTTAAACATCTCATCTCATTATCTCTAGCCGCTTTATCCTGTTCTACAGGGTCGCAGGCAAGCTGGAGCCTATCCCAGCT
>JAPFFA010000027.1:19313415-19323570 GCA_026153275.1 Sciades herzbergii
AGTCAAAGTCCTGACCTTAATCCAATCGAAATGTTGTGGAAAGACCTGAAGCGAGCAGTTCATGTGAGGAAACCCACGAACATCCCAGAATTGAAGCTGTTCTGTATGGAGGAATGGGCTAAAATTCCTCCAAGCCGATGCACAGGACTGAGCAGCAGTTACCTGCAACTAAACGTTTCAGTTATTGCTGCACAAGGGGGTCAAACCAGATACTGAAAGCAAAGGTTCACATACTTTTGCCACTCACAGATGTGTCATATTAGATCATTTTCCTCAGTAAATAAATGATCAAGGATATTTTTGTCCCATTTGTTTAACTGGGTTCTCTTTATCTACTTTTAGGACTTGTGTGAAAATTTGATGATGTTTTGGGTCATATTTATGCAGAAATATAGAAAATTCTAAAGGGTTCACAAACTTTCAAGCACCACTGTAAGTAGCTCAAACTGGAGCTGGTCCAGCTGTGCCTATAAGGCTTAATCCAAAAGACGCTACACAATTTGTGGAAAAAGGATCTGAATCAAGTCTGACTTTATTCTATAGTGAGAGGTACAATTTTGCAAACCTGCATGCACAGAAGTGCATGGAACTGTGTAAACGAGCCCAGGCTCAAGTACTCGGGTACGAAAACACCGTGTGTGAGAAAATATTTTAAATCCGTAATGCGCTAAAAGCCAATCTCAACACAACCAACATGAGACCATGAGGTGTATCTGTTGCTTACAAAGGAAAAGGATTGACGCTTCAGAAACACCAAGTCTGTTCACAGGCTTTGCTGCTATACCGGTATGTTGTCGCAGTGTAGTAAATAGGACTTTTGTAGTTTCCAAAGAAACAGGACACTGGTCAACAAAGTTTTTTTTTTTTTTTGTTTGGTTTTTGTTCAGGTGTGAATGTGTTTCTGAATCTGGAAGAGATAAACCCCAAATTTTGTCCTTTCTCACTTAAAACATCTGGGCTGCATTGCAATATATATCACCTCTACATTTATGATTTAAGTTATTGCTGGGGTTCTTCTTAAATATTGAGAGATGGAGGAGTATGGAATAAATACAACCCCAAATAAAAAAAAGTTGGGACAGTTTGGAAAATGCAAATTAAAAAAAAAGAAAGCAGTGATGTCCAAATTTACTTGGACTTTTATTTCATTGCAGACAGTATAAACCCAAGATATTTTATGTTTTGTTTCATCAACTTAATTTCATTTGTTAATATTCTATTGCTGCGTTTCAGGCCTGCAACACATTCCAAAAAAGTTGGGACGGGGCAATTTACGGCTAGTAATGAGGTAAAACAATGAAATGGTGCGATTTGAAACAGGTGATGTCCACAGGTGATTATAATCATGATCTGGCACAAAATCAGTATACAGGAAAGGCCTGGTCTTCAAGGAGCGAAGACGGGCCGAGGATCTCCAGTTTGTCAACAAATGCATGAGAAAACTATTGAAATGTTTAAAAACAAATGTCCTTCAAAAAAAGAAATCTAGGATGGGATTTGGATATTTCACCCTCTAGAGTACATAAAACATTTCAAAGAACCTGGAGGAATTTCGGTGTGTAAAGGGCAAAGGCGCAAGCCTAAGCTGAACATTCGTCATCTCCAATCCCTCAGACGGCACGACATCAAGAACCATCATTCATCTATAGCTAATATAACATGGGCTCAGGATTCTAGAGCAACATATACTGCCTTCAAGACGACATCTTTTCCAGGGATATTTCAACAAGACAACACAAAATCACAATCCACATAAAGGCAATGCTGTGGAAGAAGAGGGTGTCTAAGAGGGAGAATGTGTGGCAAATTTTGAAATGAAAAATGGCAACCCCATACTGCTACACACCTTAACACCTGTTTGCAGGAAGAATGGGACAAAATAACACCTGAAACATGTCATCACTTGGTGTCTTCAGTCCCTAAACATCTTAAGTGTTGTGAGAAGGAATGGCAACATGACAAAGTGGTAAATGCTTGACCATCCCAATTTTTTTTTGAAACGGGTTACAAGAAAAAATTGAAACGTGTTTATTTTTAGAAAACAATAAAATTCATGAGGTAAAACATCAAATGTGCTGTTATGTTGTTTTGAGTGCAAAGCACTCATATTATATTATTTACAAATCATTGTTTTTAGTTTTAATTTCAATGCCAGCATACCATCCCAACTTTTTCTGATTTGGGGTTGTACATTATATTGCTATTGTTTTCACAAAAGAATATACTTCATTACATTTCCATTAAGCCCCAGAGGATAAAAACAATCCTAGGCAGAATTCCTCTGTTGGAACAACTACGTAATGGCACCAACAGTTTCTCAGCTGCTTTCAACAACAGTGACTCATATCTGAATAAAGCAGTTGAAAATTTTGGTCAACAGTGTTAAAACTTTCTAAGCTTACAGGATGTCATGATTCACTGCCTGCAATCATTGTCAAGTGAAGGAGCTAAATTTAAAGCCATATTTAAATTTGCTTTTGTCACTTTGTTCAGACAGCAGACCGATATTTAAATGCACTTTGTAATCTGGGGTGCAATGAAAAGTGAGGGCGAAATAATAAAAGGATTTGAGTAAAAGCCTGCTGTGAGACTGGCCAACTGTTATGGCCGTCATGAGTGATAAAACACTCACGTAATCAAAGAGAATA
The DNA here is from genome assembly GCA_026153275.1 of Sciades herzbergii. Classification (NCBI taxonomy): domain Eukaryota; kingdom Metazoa; phylum Chordata; class Actinopteri; order Siluriformes; family Ariidae; genus Sciades; species Sciades herzbergii. Next base: position 19,316,064 of record JAPFFA010000027.1, read on the forward strand.
GTGGGGTTGCTGTGGCTCAGCTTGCCAATCTGCCTCCCCGACGGCTTCACGTTTTCCTTGGTCAGTCGCCTGAGAGAGAGAGAGAGAGAGAGAGAGAGAGAGAGAGAGAGAAAACGTGAGTGTGAGAGTATCATCAACATTATATTACAACACCAGTCACTTTTACTCATATTAGACATTTCAAACGACCTGGATGAATGACCATCTTCACTGATACTTTACAACTGCTACCTTTTCCCCATAAAGTTAACCATCTTAACACCGATTTTTCTTCAGAGTCGCATAACGATGCAGTGACTGGAATGGCGAATAAGCTCCAGGAAGCTGTATTCCCTTGCCATATTGAGACAGCTTTAATGAATGCATCCTGCGAAAGAGGACAGCTCTAGCACATTTGAAAAGCCGCTCTAGCACATCTGATGAGGCACTCCCACTCACTGCAGCACACACCCATGCTGTGGGTTTGAAGGGAATTTAATTGGGATGTGTGTGATGCTAGGCAAGTTCTTCTTTGAGGATGGAATCGAGTGTCGATGCAATTAATGAGGAAACCTGGTGTCATGATCACAAACGCATGAAGAGAAGAAACGTCAAGGAAATGGTCGGGGGGGGGATACAAGCAGACAAACAGAGGCTGTTCATCCTTTAACTGCACTAAGGAGCCAAAGTGAGTGGTTTGCTCAGGGTCAAGGCACAATAAGCAACAGATAATGACGCATCCTGGTTTATGTGAGGAAAATGGCGGCTAAAGCCACTTCATGTGAAATGGGCAAAGGAAGAAAAAATCTTTGTGAAAACATGCATGTGGATGAGTCTTTTATACAAGTGCAGCATGGTGAAAATGTTGGAAGAAAACTAAAATACGAAGAGAATATTGGGATTCAGTCTCAGACTGGATTCTGTAATTAAAATCTAATTTCGTGTGTGTGGTTGGTTTCATCCCTGGGTTTTATTAATCCTAAAGAAATCAACAGCAGTGCTTCATTTCTGCTTCAGTGCATACAGTGATCCTCTGCGGCATTGTCATAGTCTCAGACACTCCACTGCTCCATCTCACTCCTTTCTTTCTCTCTCTCTCACACACACATGCACACGCGCGCACACACACACACACACTTACTTGATGGCCCTGTTTTATCATATCTTTCTCCACACTCATTACTTGTACATTAGTGATATTACCTCTAGCTTGTTGAATAAAGAATCTCTCTATACACTCTTCAGAAGCTCTAGTGGCATTAACTGTCATTCAGCTGTAACGTGAAATGTAGCAGAAGCAATCATCTTCCATACCTAATGGGCCGAGGCTGCATTAAATGCACAAAATATGCATACAGCCTTCCTTGTTTTAAGAAGTACAGGTGCACTGGTGAGATACCTGAAAACTGGCAAAGAACTTCCAGGACCAACTTCCAACAAATTTGCTTTTGATTTGCACAGAAACAATGTTGCTGAGAAAGCACAAAAACAAAAAAACAACCCACTACCATGTAGCATACATCCACTTATATACCCTAAAGCTCATGAAGGCAATCATTTTTCTACCTTTCTGGCAAATTGCACACTCTGGTACCCAAGTACTCTTCATTGGTTTGATACAGCAACACGGAATTGTGTGTTAAGGCACACTTTGCTTTATAGTGAGCTAAACCAGTCTAATGCAGTGATCCAATCAGGTCCACAGATCAAGATATGTATGACAACAGTGACAGTCTTCCTAATTTTGCCTCTGTTCACCACGCTTGATTTGAAATGAAGCAATCAAGATGAGACTGATGTGTAGACTGCTTTAATTTAAGGAGTTTTTACAAAAATACTGCATTCACTGTTTAAGAATGACAACCTTTTTTTTTTTTTTAAAAAACAGTCCCTCCATTTCCACAGGCTCAAAAGTAACTCCACAAACTAACAATAATGAACTAGAAGGATTATTTTTAATATGTGGATGCCTGAACTCTCAAACCCATGGACATCACCAGATGTTGAGTTCCCTCCAATGAAATGCTTTGCCAGACATTTACTGCAGCTGCCTTCAATGGCACCATGTTTGGAGGCCTTTCTGCCTTCAGTTTTGTCTTTAATAAGTGAAAAGCATGCTGGATTGACTGACTTGGCCATTTAACAACATTTCTTTTTTTGCTGTACGTTTTGGGTCATTACCCATCAGTACTGTGAAGCATCATCCTATCAGTTTTGCAACATTCAAGGGAATCGGAGCAGAAAATATTTAATTGAATTCTAGTCATACATGAGCTGATAGCCGACGAGGCATGGAGTGCTGAGTTGGCTATAAGCCATGTACAACGAGACTGAGTGAAATAATTGTTTATTATATATATTCACTGGATTTTGAGAAACAGAATTTTCGAGTAGTGTTTTTATTTCATCATTAGTTGGTTCAGCAACACGCTCCGCCATTTTGTTGTTCTCTACTCACAGTATATGAGCGGATAGCCTCATAGAAGAGTAGCCAGAGCTTGTGATTGCTCATACCCAGTGAATGTAGATAGAATAAAGCTTGATGTACTTCAGAATTCTACCATGATACACCCATCAACAGTCACATGATCAATACACAACAGTGGACTCCGTTCCACTGGCAGTGATACGTGTCCATGCCAGAACAGTGCCTCCACCATGTGTGACAAACGATATACATGCTTTGGATTATGAGCCTGTGCTTTCTTTCTCCATACTCTTCCCATAATTCTGCTCCAAGTTAATCCAGGTTTCATCAGCCCAAAGAATCTTGTTCCAGAACTGGGCAGGGTTTGTTTGTTTGTTTTTTTTTTTGGTAAGATATTTTATAGCAATGGCTAATCTGGTCTTTCTGTGCTTGAGTGTTACAATTTCTTGATTGTAGACTTGGACAATGAGAGACAGACATCCTCAAAAGTGTTCTTGACTGAGCTACATGTTGTGAAGGGGGTTTTTCTTCACCAAGGAAAGAATGCTCATCCACTTGTCTTGTGGTCTTCCAGGCCTTTTGGTTTTGCTGAGCTCGCCTGTCCATTCCTTTTTAAGAGTTTCCCAAATTGTTGATTTGGCCACTCCCAAGTTTCTGCTCTCTCTCTGACAGGTTTATTTGTTTCTTTTTTCAGCTTAATGATAGCCTCCTTTCAATTACATTGACACCTCTTTGGACCGCATATTGAGATTTCCCATGAAGAGCGACTGAACGCAAATTCAACACTTGGAATCAATTCAGTCTTCTGTTTTTTATAACCCATCAACCCCATGTTTAACACGTGCATTCCGAGATGTTTTTCTGCTCACCACGGTTGTAGAGACTGGTTATTTGAGTGACTGGAGAGGTCTTCAAAATGCACTGCTGCCACAAGATCATCGCATGAGCTACCAGGTAAGCGAGGATTGTATTTATGTTGTGCTCAGTGGAGGTTGTATTTGTTGGATGGAGATAGTTCAAATGTTGATTATGTCAGCATGGACACAGCACATGCTAAGCATCATTGCTTCACAGGAAAATGCGAGCAAGCTGAAGCATTGGGAAAGGCAAATTATTGGTGAATTACCAACTACAGAGATAAATACAGAGGATGGGTCTTAAAGGAATAACACAAAGATAATTATTTAAATGCTTTTTCAGGTGAACTGACAAAACATTATTTCGCCTTCCAAAAAATCCAGTACCAGCTGGCATTTCTCTATAACAGGGGTTCTCAGCTCCAGTCCTAGGGACCCCCTACCCAGCACAGTTTGATGTTTTCCTGACACTCAACACATCTGGCCCACTTCATTAAAGACTTAATAACAAGCTTATCAAGTTGGATTGGGTGTGTAAGGAAAACATCAAGCTGTGCAGGGCAGGGGGTCCCCAAGACTAGAGTTAAGAATGCATGCTCTATATTAATAGCGGAGAGAAACGCCATACTTAAGAGAAAATGGTAATGCATCAACCTGATTTTTGATGGCTTTTGCAGCCCTATGATGCCTGTACATACGAACGATGTCCGTGTACCACCACAGGGTACTCCATCATAAGAGCAAGGCAATGCATCTCAAACACCTCGCCACCAGACACAGAAATTTGTATTTTTACAAATACGCAATGGGCGATTAGATGAGGAGCTCAGTCGAAGAATGTCGAAAGCAAGCTTGGCGTTCAGAAGACTTCGAGACAGGCTATGGAACAATCACCATGTATCAACCTATGTCAAGTGTCAAGTCTATCATGCTGTTGTGCTCAGCACGTTGCTGTATGCTGGACACCATTTCTTGACTTGGTTACAATATAATCTGCCTTCATGATGCAACACCTCAGACTTATGAAGATCTCTTGGAGAGACAAAATTACAAATGAGGAGGTTCTAGACAGAGCTGGCCTTCCCAGTATGGAAAAAAATACTCATTCACAGAAACCTACAGTGGCTCGGTCATGTCCACCACATTGACCAACAGCGTCTTCTCAGACAAGTCCTCTACTCCCAGCTCTTCCTTGGAAGCCAAGGCAAGGGTAGACCAAGACTACGGTATAAAGGCACTATAAAATGAAACCTCAAGCATCTAAAAATAAATCTCGACTCCCGGCCCTCCTTAGTGGCCGACCGTTCATCATGGAGACGTTGTATTTCAGACAACTTCCACACAGATTAAGCAGTCTTCATTGGTTATCAACAGACAGCAGTCACATTTTATTTATTTACTCACTACATACACGTTATATACTGAGACAATTTATAATCTCTTGATCTGGCGTTACTTTCAAGTTCCAAGTCTGGTTCCTCTCAAGGTTTTCTTCCTTGGCACTCTTGCATTGGGCTTGTTAATTAGGGACCCACATTTACATCTGGATTTCTGTGAAGCTGCTTTGTCAGAATGTCTATTGTAAAAATGCTGTAGAAACAAATATCGTTTGAGCCAAATTGAATAATTTATTTTTGGAAGAGAACAGAAAGAATGGGAAACAACAACAACAAAAAACAACAATATTTTGATTTTGCAAAATCCATCCATCAGCCAGGATAAGTGGTCCAGAGCTGACCCTTTTAAATATAGTCCAACTCTCTGGCGTGTGTGTTTTAATGACCTGTTACCAGCTCCTCTGAATTTGGAGGGAACTGTTGCGAATTATCCACAGAACAACTTTCATCAAGAATCAATATTTGTTTTTTTGCTTATACAGAAAGATTGACATTTTATTCAGAGGATAGTTGACTAGGTATAAAAGCTGTCCAATGTAACACAAGTGACAAAAGCAGGACACACAGGAGCAGAGCAAATCGCCGTTAGCCAGCGTTTTTCCAGCCACAACAGAGCTGTCAGGATAACTGATGGACCCTCCTTTCATATATCTCAGCCAGAGAGTGAGGGCCATCAGGTCCAATGGGGATGATGCATAAAAAGGGCACAAGACATGGCTCTTTGAAAGAGTGACAGAAACAAGTCTTGATCCCCATCATTGAGCAGGCTTTATGAGCATCGCTGCAGTGCACAAAACTTGCAGAATCTCTCCATCATATTTGTCCCAACTGTCATCACTTTGTAGCCTGAGGCCAGTAGCCCTTGGTGGGGCACTGTGACACCTCCATGGGGGTTACAAGGCTTTGGTTATGGTTTATTTCAATTGATCTCATCATTGCCCATTCTGCTGCTTTCAAAACATAGCCAACACCTAGGCCATGTTTCATTAGCACCGTCTTATCAAGTTCCAAGTAATAAAACAAAAACTAGCCCTTCTGTGGAAAAATGAATAACATCCCCCTTCAAATTAAGCAGAATGCTACTGGCTCCTAGAATTACACAAAATAATGGCGTGAGAAGCAACAGAATTTGGAACACAGCATCTTTTTGCCTGCAAACCAGGCTGATGGTCTCATGAGAAAAACAGCCTGCCAACTCTGATTAAAACTAAAGGCGAACCAGAGACAAGGACAAATTTGGGGGGGGGGGAAACGACACCACACAGTACAGCAGAAGTGGCTATTCTATACATTACAGCTGAGCAAACACTATCCTGTGTGAGAAGCATGTAAAAATCAACAATTAACTGAATGGACAAGCTGCTAATAGGAATCAACAAAACTAAAATGGTAAATACCACCTACAAAAAGAAGAAAATGAGAAAAAGAAGAAAAATGAAGGAACAAAAGAAAAAGAAATGCTTTTGTCACATGTACACTCAAGCACAATGAAATTCATCCACTGCATTTAACCCATCTGAAGCAGTAAACACACGAGCAATGAGTGCGCACACTTACCCAGAGCAGTGGGTAGCTATGCTACAGCGCCCAGGGAGCAGTTGGGGGTTAGGTGCCTTGCTCAAGGGCACTTCAGCCCCATGTCTTCAGACTGTGGGGGAAACCGGAGTACCCGGAGGAAACCCACACAGACACGGGGGGAAAACATGCAAACTCCACACAGAAAGGCCCCCCATCGGCCACTGGGCTTGAACCCAGAACCTTCTTGCTGTGAGGCGACAGTGCTAACCACTACACCACTGTGCCATCCAAAGAAAAAGGGAAAAGGGGGGGGGGAGAGAATAAAAAATTTGAAAAAAAAGAAAAAGATCAAGAGGAAGAAAGAATGTCGTCGTCCAAACTAAAAACTGCAGGAAATGCTTAGATTACTTCAAGCTCTTGGTAAAAAGATGTTTCATACATCCTTTACATTAAGTTGAACATACACTGACATTAATTCAGTATATTCTCCAGTTACACTAACAGGACCAAGTTACTGCTCATTTCATATACTTTTGAGTTGTTATAGCAGCATAAATTACAAACATGCTTTTTGAGACTTGGAAACTGCAAGATTTTACTTGTACGTCAACAGTGATCCTTGGGGATTTTTTTTTTTTTGTGCCTCCCTTACCATCCTCCTCACTGTACATGGGGCAAAATAAACTTGGGTCCTCTTCCAGGCAAGTTTACAACAGTTCCCTTGGTGTCCACTCTTTTATTAATGGCCAAACAATAGCAATGGACATTTTCAGGTAAGCAGCTTTTTTTAATAACCATTCCCTGACTTTTGAAGGTCAACACACTTCTCCCCTCATTTGGCTTGCATGTTCTCTCTTCCATGTTGATGAATGATGAAGGAAATTTGGCCTCTGTCTCACCTCATATCTGTATCAGAGTTAAACAGGAAGTCATGGAATACAGCTTGAAAATTTCTACACACTCCAATCAACTCAAATGTACAATTTACATGGGAAACATGCTTCAATTATATTGTGTTCACTATAATTTCCAGGGGTGCCAATAATAGTGACACGTTGTTGAGATTTATTTCTTGATGAGGGATTTGTTTTTCTCTGAACAAATTTATTTCAGTTAAAGGTTGGATTTTTCTCATTTTTTCAGTGTGAGAAGAAACTACGTCACCAAAAGATGGATTTTATCGTCACCATTTTTTTTAATGGGGTGCCAATAATTGTGGAGGACACACACACATTACATAGACACTCACCAGCCACTTTAAAAGGAACTTGTTCTTGATTCTAAGATTCCTGTTCTTGGCTGGCAGGAGTGGAACCCAATGTGGTCTT
>JAPFFA010000027.1:19523625-19538412 GCA_026153275.1 Sciades herzbergii
CCAGACCCCCGGCTGATTTTCAGAGTTTTTTTTCATTGCCCATTCTCATCCCTGCTCTAGGCTTCTTGACATGTGAAGCTGAATGGAGATTTTGCTTGTCAGTGCCCCAGTGTTTGTTTACTCTGCTGGGACAGTTAGTAGGGTGGGGAGGGGAGATTATATTACAGTTGCTGTCAGCACAGTTTCAGAGTTTCCATTTGGAACTGAGAGGGTCCGTGCTGATTGCTCTGGCATGGCAAAACAAAGTGCATCTGTACTTTTGGCTGTGTAATTTTGAAAGGGTCACACAGAGGCTATGGAATGTCAGTAATTTTGGAGCACAAACGAAGCACACCCTTGCATTGCTTTTTAATTATAAACTTTTTTTTTTTCCCCCCCTGCAGGTCTTCCAGGAGCTTAAAAGTAGTGATATTGCAAAGACCTTCCGCAATGCTATCAACAAGAAAGAAGGCATCCTGGCCATTGGGGGCACGTCAGAACTGTCCAGTGCAGGCACACAGCACTCCTACTCGGGTGGGTTAAAAAAAAAAGGCTTGTTTATTTATTAAATCAATAAAACTAAGCAGACTTATTTATACCGAATACTACACTCATGCTGCAATATTGCATAACTAACTTGGATCTATAACTTCATGTGACGTTTCGATTTGAGTAAAGTTAAACTGTGTCTCTTGGAACATGATGTTTCTTTGGCAGAGCTGAAAAGGAGTGCCTTCTTGTGTGTCCTCTTGTCTTAATTTTTTTTCTTCCTTGTTTTGTGTGATTTTCAGAGGAGGAAAGGTTTGCATTTGTGAACTGGATCAATTCTGCATTGGAAAAAGACCCAGACTGCAAGCACGTGCTGCCCATGAACCCCAACACAAACGACCTCTTCAAGGCTGTAGGTGATGGCGTCGTGCTGTGGTGAGTCCAGGTAGACAATTTTAATTGCTGGGTTTCAGTCACGTGACTTTTCTTTGTGATTTTTTTTTACCAGAAGTGAAATAGCTGGTGGTCTAAACGGCTGCCGTAGTACAAACAACTAGTGATAACTTATCAGAGTATGCTCGTAATCTAGAAGCCACTGCTCACTTTAGATATATTCAGATGATTGCTATGTGCAATGGAATAGACCCCTACAGTCTGGGAATGAAGGATTTGTCATACAATCTTGAAAACTGCCCTTCAGTCGAGTTCCCCAACATCTCGAACTATCTGGTGTTGCAGATGTCCTTCTACACTGCAAAACAAATGAATGTGTGGAAGAGTACGGAGGTTTACAACTTTTTTTTTTTTTTGTATGTGGCTGGGTAAAGGACCTCGGTATCAAGTCGGTGCCAAAGGAATCCTGTATTGTTTTTGCCCATGTATGTAATGTATGCATTTTTAACCTTTTCATTCGCGTCTTTACAACAAAGCGCTGCAAGTCGAAGTGTAGACAAACCGTTTGCTTGATTCTCACTTGGGTTCACTCTTATCTCTCACTTAAAGATATTCTCAAAGATCTTCAGAAACCCCTTTAAAGACCTGGATCTTAGTTAAACAAGACGGAGAAGTGATCATGGCGCATTGTAACTATGGCTGGGTAAAAATTTTGTCGTAACCTTCATGCATATGGACTTTGTGAGGAGTAAACAAACAGCTGGGGACTTTAGCACTCCATAAAATAACACAGCAAGAAAAGTACTTGAAAAACACTAACGACATAGCTGAGAGGGATATGCAAACTTGAGCATGCTTCAACTCTACTCCCTTCGATTTCAGTGAGAGGTTCAAAAGCCACCTTTCTCGATGTCTTTTTGTGAAGTCCTGTGTTCGTTCACCCATTTTTATTCGTTCACGGGGAGCCCTGAAGAAACTCAGTTTCACGGTTTGATCGAGTCAGACAACCTAAAACGATGCAAGCGCAAGGCATTTTTCATGCGAGCAATGCACCTTCTCCGTACAAACGTTTTGTCAACTGAGCTTTGGTAGACCACCAGGCAGTTTCGAATACCTTATGTGGCAGATGTGAAGTCACATGAAACCCAGCAATACACTGAAAAGAAATTCTCAAGTGGAGTCTAGCTAGATGTTAGAGATTCTAGTTCTCATATAGGCTGATTTGCCTTTTTATGGAAGAAAGCTCCTGAAATTGTGTCTGTTCTACTACCAGTAAAATGATCAACCTGTCTGTCCCTGATACAATTGATGAGAGGACAATAAACAAGAAGAAACTGACGCCATTCACAACACAGGTTTGTTGCTGTGCTGTTTCTATGACTGCTCTCTTTGTTTAAGGGATATAGTTTTCAAAAAAAGTGCCCTTCTTGGCAAAACTGGCAAATAATGTTTACTTTCTAATGCATAGTTTTATAATAGATTTTTCTAGTTACAAATGAAGCTAACATCAAAGTATTCTTAACCCAACCCTTTCCTCTTCCATGCAGGAGAACCTCAACCTGGCACTGAACTCTGCTTCAGCCATTGGCTGCCACGTGGTGAACATTGGCGCTCTGGATCTGCGCGAAGGAAAGCCGCATCTGGTGATGGGCCTGTTGTGGCAGATCATCAAGATCGGCCTGTTTGCAGACATCGAGCTCAGCAGAAATGAAGGTGAGCTCTGTTTCCCCTGGTGACCAGAAACTGACACCGTTCAGAAGCAAAGCAGGCTGATGCCATTGGCCAGGAATGCAGACAAACATTGTCTCTATGTAGGACTCAATGATTAAGTACAGGAAGGAATTTTACCAATGCTACAGGACAAATAACTTGATTTCAGGCAAATAAGCTTGCTTTATTTGATTTGCTGTTACGGAAACTGAAGTTTTTAGCTTTGCAGTGAAACCTGCACTCTTCTCAGTGTGGGGCTAGGTACTTGGTGGGGAAGTACTCTGTTGTTGCAGGGCATCCAAGGATGTGCTCATATAATTCTGTACAAACGTGTGTAAATTTGATCACACTGACAGTATTATGTAAGAGTATCCCAGTTCATATGTCTGCTTGCATGTATTCACATGAAGATAAGGCATGCAAATAAACCAAGAACAATGCATGTGTGCAATAAGATTAGAATAAGTAAATAAAGTGGTGTGTGTGTGTTAAAATAGCAGATAAACTGTAATATTATCAGGTGCTGTAGAAAACTCATGTTTGTTTTACCCTTTTAATGTTAATACATAGACATCCCTTTCGGTCTGCTTTATTTTTTATATATATATATATATATAAAAATATTTTAAAACGCAATTGTGCTGACTCATGTGCGTGTGCACGCTTTCCCAGCACTGGCAGCATTGCTCCGGGAAGGTGAGACTCTGGAGGATCTGATGAAACTTTCCCCAGAGGAGTTACTCCTGCGATGGGCAAACTACCATCTGGATAACGCTGGCTGGCAGAAAATCAACAACTTCAGCTCCGATATTAAGGTAAACCAGGACAGTCATTTTACCCTGGAAACAATATTTGTCTACAACTACACCACAATAGTAATTTATTAAAATCATAATTCAATGAATTATTCAGCCAATTCCCTCACACTAGGTCATTATGTAATGCTGTATAATGATAGTAATAAACTCCTCTTATTCTTATCAGTCAAGAAACCTTTATTTAGTTGGTCATGGGTAACTTGAGCAAATGGCAAGGAGGTGAGTAAAATGCTGTGTAGCTGACTGCCCATACACTGTATCCGATAAAAATTTAGGTTTAAAATATGGGATGCATCCCATTAACATGGACTTGATGACATTTACAAAGCCAGGAAAACCTATTTAGGCTATATAGTTGTATAATAGAGGCAGGCACCTGGATCAGTACAATTCTGATTCATATCGCTCTCACTTTGCCTTTCTATTAAAGGTGATCTCTTGTACCCATTTTCCACACCTTGATGGAGTTCCCTGAGGCCTTAATGAAATGTATGTGGCATGCTTTGGTCAAAATACCGCAAAGATAAAGCAGCACAGCACCCTGTCTAAACAATCCTTTTCAATCCTTTAAATAACAGGGAGCCAGTGTTCACCACTTACCTCTTGAATATTCCTTCATGAAGGCCATTTTCAAGCTGGAAGTGGAGATGCTTGGATGATAAGGGGGTGGTATAATGCCCACCCCTCGCAGCAAGCATGTGCTGGGTTTGAACTGCTCAGCTGACCGGGATCTTTCTGTGTCGTTTGCATGTTCTCATGCCTGTGTGGGTTTCATGCAGGGGCTCTGGTTTCCTGCTACAGTCCAAAGACATGCGGATTAGGTCAACTGGGTACACCAAGCTGTCTATAGGTGTGAATGGTTGGTTGTCTGTTAGCCCTGTGTTGCCAGTCTATCACAGGGTGTGACTGACACTTGCTCAGTCAGGTGTGTGTGAAATAAAAATACACATTTATAAAATAGGGTGGCACAGTGGTGGAGTGGTTAGCACTGACTCTTCATAGCAAGAAGGTTCTGGGTTCTATCCCAGCAGCTGATGGGGGCCTTTGTGTGGAGTTTGCATGTTCTCCCCATGTCTGCGTGGGTTTCCTCCGGGTGTTCCGGTTTCCCCCGCAGTTCAAAGCCGTGCAGTTAGGTTAACATGGGGCAGCCATGGCCTGAGGTTGGGCTGAAGTGCCTTTGAGCAAGGCACCTAACCCCCAACTGCTCCCTGGGTGCTGAAGCATAGCTGCCCACTGCTCTAGGTATGTGTGCGCGCTCATTGCTCGTGTGTGTGCACTGGTGGTTTAAATGCAGAGGAGGAATTTCACTGTGTGCTTAAGCCCATAGGCTTGAGTGTACGTGTGACAAAGGCTTCTTGGCTTCTTTTCCTTCTAAATTTGCACGTTATATGATGGCTACAGGGCGGCACGGTGGTGTAGTGGTTAGCACTGTTTCCTCACAAGAAGGTTCTGGGTTCAAGCCCAGTGGCTGATGGGGACCTTTCTGTGTGGAGTTTGCGTGTTCTCCCCGTGTCTGCATGGGTTTTCTCTGGGTGCTCTGGTTTCCCCCATAGTCCAAAGACATGCAGATTAGGTTAATTGGTGGCTCCGAATTGACCGTAGGTGTGAATGGTTGTTTGTCTGTTAGCCCTGCGATGATGTGGCGACTTGTCCAGGGTGTACTCTGCCTCTCGCCCATAGTCAGCTGGGATAGGCTCCAGCTTGCCTGCGACCCTGCACAGGATAAGCGGTAATGGATGGATGATGGCTACGTTTTCCTAGCAGACATTTGTGAATGACTGACTGACTGATCATCTGCATTTTGACAACTGAGCTACTGAAAATCTGTTCTGGGAATGTCCAAATCCTAAGCAAAATTTTCTTTTGTTTTTATACTAAATAAATCAATTTAGGGGGCCAGTACAGCACTGTTCTCCCACAATAAAAAAGGAAGCCAGTAATAATGTCTGGTTAAACCCTTAGCTTCTGCTGTTCTGCCCATCACAATTCTCAGTAAAAATGTGAACGATCTCTGAAAAGTGTGAAATGACTGCTAATACTGCGAAATTTAACACTTAACATGTACCAGCGGCATTTTTATTCCCCCACCCAGCCAGGCGTGTTATGAGGTCATAAATGATCTCATCAATGATTTTGCAACAAAGGAAGGAACTGAATGGTGAACATTTGGAAGACCTCTAGTCAGTGGATGGACATGGACGACAATACACTGGTAACCTCTGTCACTTCCATAACAGACGAAGAAATCATCGCCTCCATTTGTGATTCTTTAACTCGGTCAGTGAACTGCAATAGTGACTTGGAAAGAGAAATTCGTGATGCGGAGAACGTGCCTAAAATTTCACATATAATGTGAGTGTCTGGTGTGACAAGTGGGTCCATTTCACTTGGACATCCCCAAGGAGTTTGTTATGGCAGGATTGCAGTAATGTTACAATTAATGTGGTGATTATTTTTGTGGAGATCCCAGCAGAGATGTAGCTCTGAACACAGCACAATTTGCTCTTTTAAGGTTTTATGAGCAGGGCTGATGAGTTCCATAAAATGTCGATGTGTTGCAGATAGAGCCTGCAACTCATAAATGCACACCACTGGGGAAAAAAATGAAGGATTATCCCTAGCCCAAAATGTTCAGGCATAGGAAAGGTTAATCCAGTGTTTTTATTGTGGAGTTGTAGTTGGTGTCCACAAGCTTCCACTGCTGATCTTTTAAAGAACAGCATGACCGTTGTCCAGGGTGGTGTTGGTGGGTTTTAAAATATTTATTTATTTAGTGGGATCATATAGACCCTAAAGCTGGCAAGTTTTCTTGATAAAGAATACTCAACCTACTTTCTGTATTCATATTCGATTATGATGCATTATCCTGTTCATTCCAAATAATGTATACCTATTCAGTTACGCCTGTAATCTGTATCTAATTTTCCTATGGGGAAAGATAGGGTGCAGTCTCATTTTAATGCTTGATGAAAAGAATCTTTGCTCACCCTCATGTGTTGGAATAGCAGTGTGAATTATAGACCAATCTCAGGATTAGCTTTTATGGGGGGGGTCAGTAAGGTCAAGCAGTATGATGTCTAGCGGCCAGTAATGCTTCCAGCACTCTTGCACTCCACCTCTTTATCCTTTTCTATATGCCTCTACTCCTCCTTTTCTCTTTTCTTCCTCTGACTCCTTTCTCAATATATCTGCCAGTTGCTCTTAAATGTGTATCACTCCCTCCTGTGTTTGCTTCAGGTATGACATAAATGGCGAATGTGGAAGGATTGATTTTGGAAGCAGTTTTCCAGTTAGAAAATGCAATGTCATGTTAAAGAAATTACCAACCCTAGTGATTAGTGTGTTTTATGATGATATGATTCCCATATTTGTATTCTTCCTGGTTGTATATGCAAATGTATTAAGATAAGATAATGCTAGGTTGTATCCCAGCATACCCTGCAGTAGATCCTATTTCTTATCGTGACAACTGAATAAAGGCCTTGTGGTGTTGTATGAAACTCTCTCTCATCCTTTATCTATCTTTCCCTATGCTTCAGCTGTCAGACTTCTCAAATTCTGTGAAGGTACTCTTACCCCCCATCCCCCCCATATTAGGTTCTGTGATCTTTGATTTCTGTATTTGAACTTTCTTAGAACACCCCAGCATGCTCATAAGTTACTCATGCTATTTCTATTCTTTTTACTCATGCTAGTTCTATTTTTTTTCCACAGTGGATATCTGTATATCTTTTATAAATATTAAAGTTGTGTCTGTGTGAAAAGTCGATTAACTCCCTCCCCCCCTCTTGTGAACCTTGTAGGACTCCAGGGCTTATTTCCATCTCCTGGACCAAATTGCACCTAAAGGCAATAAAGAGGGGGAAGAACGGATTGACATCAGCATGGCAGGGTTCAATGTAAGTCATGCTTAACAATACGAGTTTGAACATGCATTAGTCATCTACTTGCAGAAGCAATTTGGGACAGAAGCAGATGTAAGCTGTTTGAATTCTTTTTATTCATGTAGGGGTTGTAATGGATTTTACACAGGTACTTTGGCTTATCTTTTTTTGGTTTTGCCAGATGTTCCAGATGTGAATCCATATACCTTAGGGCATGAACGAAGGCTTTAAATATAATCTTTCAGGGCAAGAACCTGTACCATATCCTTAATGTGTGTATGGGGGGTGTTTTTTCTTATTGTTATTTTTAAAATTTTTATTTATTTTTTGGGAGCACTGACGTGTATTAGAAGGGATCCTGTAAGGGTCTGGCAGACACTCAGACCATCTGAGAGGAGCACAAGTGTTAAGCCTTAGCTCAGCAGTAAGTTGAGTGTGGGTGTGTGGTTGTGTTGTGTAGGTCTGGATAGGTTTAATGATTTAATGGATGCATAAGTCTGTGCTGTGACTGGAAATGCATGCTCTCAGCACAGATGCTAATCATAGGAGTGTGCACTGATGAAATGACATTGCTCAGTGAGCTTCCTTATTGTCCTCTACATGGTGCCCCACCCCATAAAAGAATTCACCATTTCTGATGTCTGGAAAATACTTTTTGAACCAAAGTTAATGCTCCTAATGGGGGGGTAAAGATGCCATTTGAATAACTGTGGTTTTCATGCTCTGTGAAATAGTGGGTGAAACACTGAATTAAAAACATGAGCATAGCTCTGTGCAGGCAAGTTTTGCTTATGTCCTGGACTCCTCCACATTTTCATGAAAATATTTTCCATCCATGTTTGAGATTGCATGTTTCAGGGAAACTGACTCGGTGCCAGATTTTATAAGATGCCTGTCTGCAGCAAAAGACTGATGCAGTCAGCACATCTGTTAATGCTGCTGTTGCCAAACTTGCCATATGACAAGCTGTTTTTGTGCAGTTTTGTCCTTGTGGTCTCAAACCTGCATTGTTGCGTAGCAGGCTTCACAGCATTCTTGAAGACATTTCACCATTCGCCCTTTATCAGTTTTACTGAAATTGCAGGAAATTCCATAATACTTTGTCACATGATATCAAAATACGCAAGTTTGTGTTCACCTTGTTTCTGGGTCGGTTGCTGCATCTTTACATGCTTTAAACCTTTTTCAAGCTGATTGTCATTTTTGTCCACTGTTTTTCATATGTTATACTCCTGGAACTTGGAAAAGTATGGTCATTCAGAAATGTGTTTTCTTGTACTAAGACTTGGAACATGGTGGTTCTAAATCTGCTGTCTTGAAACAGTCCTTCGTGTTTTGGCACTAAATCACCATTTTACCTTTCCTCTTTTCAGGGTGCAGTTGATCAGCTTTGTGTTCCTCCAACACTACGGTGCAACTTTTGTACACACTGTTAGATAAAACAAATAGTGCAGGAAATAAGACTAATAAATGCAGTGTATCATCAAGCTCTACAGAACAGTAGGAGCTCGGGAGAATCAGAATAAACTAGACTAGAAAATTTTGTAAGGAAGCAGAATGATTGGGCAAATTGCATGCGTTATAAATCATAACCAGCGTAATAAATGTTCTCAGAAAGCTGGGTATAAGCCAGAAGATGCATACATTTCCCCACTCTGAATTATTTTTTTTTTTTTTACAAATTGTACGTCTCTAGTACTTTGTAGTGCATACCCTGGATTCATATTCGATGGTTCACAATGCCATGTGAATGTGCTTAACGTGGTGCCAAGAGAAGCCAATCGGGAAACGGCAGGAGCTCGACAACAGTTGGGAGTAAAATAGGCCTTTTCACACCAAATTTAAGGCGCCGTTGTTCTCAGGTCTTTTTCAGGGTCAAAACTGTGATCAACATGACCCAGAGACAAGGGTATTTCCTCACACCAGCTTTGTGTTTGTGTATGTCTGCTATGAATACTCCCTTTTCAATGTCTGTAGTTCCCCATTTCACTCGTGCACACTGTTATCTAAAGCTGATTACATCATGCTTGGTTGATTTCCCTTGACACAAAGACCAGATTTAGTCTGGGTTTTTTTTTTTTAAATTGGCTTCTTAGACGCCAATTGTTCTAGTGAGTAGAATTCTTTCACGCCAAGAGACACGTTATCAACATTGCTGTTGTAAAAAGAATAGTATTTATGATTTATTTCTCTGGTTTTATGCACTGTTAAAGCCTTTTTGCTCTCTCGATTTGGCTTTACCTGTAAGTGACGACAGAGTTGGATCAGTAGTTTTATGCAGGTTATTTGTAGCCTTTATAAAGCCTTGAAAAGAAGTGATTCAAGGCTTTGGCAACTGTACATAATTGACTACAGGAGGAAGGTTTAGTGATGAATTAAAAGATTACTTAATTAAATATTCTCATTGTGTTTTGTTGTTTCAGGAGAAGGATGACTTGAAAAGAGCAGAGGCTATGCTGCAGCAGGCTGATAGACTGGGCTGTAGACAGTTTGTCACACCCGCCGACGTGGTGTCTGGAAACCCCAAACTTAACCTGGCGTTTGTGGCCAACCTCTTTAACAAGTATCCAGCACTGACCAAACCTGAGAATCAGGACATCGACTGGGGCCTGCTGGAGGGTGAGGAAAAAAGGCGAATAGAGACCACTCCCTTAACACCCCCATCCCCCGTTGCCAGATCCATGGAAATATCATGCTACAGCAGTTACATGGTTATTTTCCAAACCAAGCACCGTCTAGCGCTTTTATTTGGCACTTTGCATCCATCCATTATGGAATAGAGTTCTAAAAGTAGACATTTCTTCATTCTCTTGAAATGTAAAGTGTGCTTGTTAAGTGGCATTATGGAGGGTGTGTTAGACAGCAGAGAATGTGACTTTTACTTTGGATAGGAACATGGCCAAATACCATGATCATTTCCTGAAGTGTGCCATAATGCTCAAGAGAGTGTTGGGGCCATCTAGTGGTTAAATAGCCAATCCTCTTCTGTTTTTCTGTTCAATACTTGTTGGAACTGGGGTTTGAGATTAGGAAATTAGGTTATTTTTCATTAAGCAAGGCCAAGCATGGAGTCCACCATAATTTTTTTATTTTTTATTTTCCTGTGGAGTTGAATTGGGTGTCTTTTAAGGACACATCACCAAACTCTGCTCGACAGTTTTGGAAATGTGTAACTCTGCTCTAAAAACTTTTTTTTTTTTTTTCCTTAGAATCATAGCTTATAAGAGGGAGCTAAAACTATGCAGAAAGTAGTAACCAAGTTGTGTGTGCGGGTTGGGTGTCTTTTCCTGCCTCTGCAGGTGAAACCAGAGAGGAGAGAACTTTTCGTAACTGGATGAACTCGCTGGGTGTGAACCCTCATGTCAACCACCTATATGGGTAAAACATTGTTCTGTGTTCATTTATCATGATCACACCCTTTTTATTAATAATTTAATTGTGCTGATTTTAATTTTATGTATTTTGAAATAAGCTTCAGTGTTGCTTTCTGAATGTGTCGTCTTCCCTTCCTGCCACAGTGATCTCCAAGATGCCCTGGTCATCCTGCAGCTCTATGAGAGGATCAAGGTTCCTGTTGACTGGAGCAATAAAGTCAATAAGCCCCCTTATCCAAAGATCGGGTCCAACATGAAGAAGGTACCTGTTTCTTTTCCCTGATGTTGCACACTAGGCTTGTTACAGTGGCATGGTTTTATGGTTGGTTCAAATAGTTTGTGTTCATAAAATCCTCCCTCCCACACCAAGGAAAATTAACAGAATGTGTTCAGAATTTAAGATTAAAAATAAAATGTAACTTATCACATTGATGACAAATCAGAAAGTCCTCTGTATTACAGACTTTCCCATGGAGGAAAACCTACTGATGTTACAAAGCACTGACGGTGGAGAGACTTTCCATAAATGTTAAATGAGCGTCTCCCGACAGAAAATTTCACCATATCAACTATTATTAAGCATGTAACGATATCATGTGATCAGTGTTGTGTTCTACAAACACAACATTCCTGTACATTTCAGACCCAGCAACACTCTGAGGCAGAAATTGGTCCACCCTAAGGAGAGAATACCCAGACACAAACAGGACAACGTAGTGTATGCAATTCAATGCAGTGAGGAATGTACAGACCTGTATGCTGGGGAAACGAAACAACCGCTTCAGACGCATGGCTCAACACAGGAGAGCCAGTTCCGTAGGCCAGAACTCTGCAGTCTATCTTCAGCTCAATAACAAAGTACACTCCGTTTCAGGACTGCAATGTACACATTTTAGCCAGAGGAGGCCGCTGGTTTGAAAGAGGAGTAAAAGAAGCCATCTTCGTCAGCCTGGAACGACCATCCTTGAACAGAGGAGGTAGTCTGAGACACCACTTATCAGCCACATACAATACAGTCCTTGGCACACTTCCAGAAAACGGAGTACACATCCACACCAAGACTCAGTTGACTTCAATGACCCACATGATGGCAGAGAGAGCCAGCGACCCACAGATCACCCAAACGACCCTCTAGGCTGTGAACACTGGCCTCCAGTTATCCTAACACCTACAGGATGACAGAGGGTCAATGACCCATGTGACCTCAACAACTCTCCTTAAGGTTGCTTTTGGTCCACTAGAGGATAAATACCTGAAACTCCCCATTAGTTAGACAGGACTGAAGAAGCCTTTTGGATGAGTGGTGAAACGTCTTCAAGAATTTCAAGCAAGTCCAGTTGCCTTCTTTAGCAACTTTGGTTTACTATGACCTGGACAACCGAGAACCTTCACAAATGTGATAAATCATGAGACAAATTTATAACGATTTGAATTGATGAAATAAAATGACTCAAGATTATCATCAGGCTGCGTAATCTCTTAGGTTTTTCCTAGCTGCAGTTGCATTGTGTACACAGCAGAGTGTGCAGTAATGCGCAGTAGTGAGGATGCATGTGACTTCACCCAGGTTGGAAGTAACACTGCTCAAATATCATGAAAACGTAAAAGTCTAAAATGGGAGAGAGCTGTTGTGTGATTGTACAAATAGATTTGACAAGAAATCTGAGCTCTATCTTTAGACTGCTGAAGGCTAAAGAAAAAAAAAAGCAAAAAGAGGTAATTTTATGTTCAAGCTTATGATGGCCTTTACAAGTGTTCATATTTATTAAGAAATGGTCTAACTTTTTTTAAATTTACAATAAAGGGGATATTTCGGTGAATGGGCTATTATACTTTACTCCAACCTTTACAAATGTGGATAAATAATTTTTAAGAGCAAACAGGTAGTTTTTATTTATTCATTTGTTCATTTAAAAAAAATTTTTAATTAAGTTGGGGGTTTTTTGGGGGGGAGGGGGGTTAATTTTCTCTAATTTTTTTTTTCTTCAAAAAAATATCAGGGGGAAAATTGAATCAACTCAATATTCTGAATTGAATTGTGACATACCTAACTATTATACATATTTACCAAAGGAAAAAAAACACCTTTTTTCAATCCATTTATTATTAGTCTTGGTTTATTTGGTGTGCTTATTAAACAAGTTGTTACCATAGAAACAATAAGGTATTATAATAAGCACATTAATATTCAGTAAACCTGTGATTTGAATTATTGCCAGCACAAGAGTTAACATCTGGCCAAAATTAATGCTGATCAAGAATTCAGTGCTGTAGTGAAAGTGTGTGTGTGTGTGTGTGTGTGTGTCTACAGCTGGAGAACTGTAACTATGCTGTGGAGCTGGGGAAAACCACAGCGAAATTTTCACTGGTGGGAATTGGAGGCCAAGATCTAAACGATGGGAACCCCACTCTGACCCTGGCTCTGGTCTGGCAGTTAATGAGGAGGTAGAGTTTTCTTTAGGGTACTTGGGTATCTAGCACAGGATTCAGTTGCAAAAAAGGAGCTTCCTTTATTCTGGAATAAATAACATGAATCATTGCAAGGTGTTTTTTATATATTGTCATGCATTTAAAGGATCCTTTGAAACCTGTTCAAAATGATGGAGGCAATATAGGAATTGCTTTAACAAGCAACTGTGTCCGCCCCCCCCCCAAAAAAAAAAAAAATAAATAAATACACTGCTTCGAGTAGTTTTGAATGCTGCCTTTCTTGTGCTCATTTCGTGGTGTCCATCTTTCTGTTTCAGATATACTCTGAATGTCCTTGAGGACCTGGGAGACGGAGAGAAGGTAAACGATGACATCATTGTCAACTGGGTTAATGAAACTTTGGCCGGGGCAGGAAAGAAGACAAAAATTTCAAGCTTTAAGGTAGGTGTTGAACCAACACTAGTTTCTTCTCTCAGATCATATTTCAGATTGTACCTATTCTAGTCTTGTCATGCACTCTAAGCAACTCTGTAATTGGTTTACAGGACAAAGAGATCAGCTCCAGCTTGCCAGTGTTGGACCTTATAGATGCCATCCAGCCAGGCTGCATCAACTATGAGCTCGTAAAAACTGGTAGCCTGACAGAGTGTGACAAGCTGGACAATGCTAAGTAAGTCATAACAGATAAGAGTAGCGGAGTCTTTATCTTGCTGTTAAAATCTATTTAAATGAATGGATGCGTGCATAGGTGTAAAACATTTGTTGCTGTGAGGACTTCCGGGAAGATGGCGGACGGGTTGGTAGCACAGCTTTCAGCTCGCCCAAGTCGGTAGAAATAAATCCACTCAATTTGAGTAAGTCGACATACAATCGTTATAAACTTTGAGATGAGTGGCCACCGAAGCCGGAGAAACACTAAAATCTCAAAGAAAACTCGAACAGCGTACAAAAGAAGAGGTCTCCGACGAAAGTGAAGCGTCAGAGAAAATGGATCACGCCAAAACACTGAAAGCTGGACTCGCTAGCATCAGCAGTGATGTACGGGACCTCAAGCAAGACTTCCGTAATGAGCTGACAACATTCAAAGACAAACTCAAAGGTGAAATGAAACTAGAAATCGCTACCTTAAGACAAGACATGGAGCGAAAGCTTAGAGAAAATCTCAAAGAACTTGGGGAGCAGAAGATGAGCATAACCGAGGCACAGGCTCGCATAGCAGAGTTGGAGTACAGCATGGAGACAAGTGGTCTCCTAACCAAACAGACACGCCAGATACAGGACAAACTAACGGACCTTGAAGCGAGGTCTCGGCGAAATAATGTCAGGATTTTCGGATTGCCTGAGGACACAGAGGGAAGCTCCATTACAGACTATCTAGACCAACTTCTGAAAAAGCTAGAACTACCCGAAAGAACCAATCTACAAATCCAACGTGCCCACAGAGCCCTCACACTAAAACCAGGTCCAGGCAGTGCTCCGAGAGCAGTAGTGGCCAACTTTCAAGTTTGAAACTAAGGAGATGGTCCTACAGGAGGTCTTGCAGAAGAAGGGGATACAGGTGGGCAACAAGAAAATCCAATTTGACCACAATTACCCCATTGAAATCGTTCAAAAGCGTAAAACATATCTGGGCGTCAAGAGAGCACTGAAAGAAAAAGGGATCAGTTTTCAGACCCCATTCATGAAAATAAGAATCCATTGGAACAACGG
>JAPFFA010000027.1:20021220-20031659 GCA_026153275.1 Sciades herzbergii
AGTCAGCTGGGATAGGCTCCAGCTTGCCTGCGACCCTGTAGAACAGGATAAAGCGGCTAGAGATAATGAGATGAAATGAGAATTTTGAAGCCTGTCGTTGCAGAAAATTACCCATCGACTTCAAGAATTGGCCGTTGAAAAGACAGGTTGACGGGTATCTAGATAACACGGAGATGTTCAGATTTTGCATCTGTGAGCAGAAGATTCGCAAGCACACAAAGCAGTCTGACTGTGACCAGTGCCTATTTGTGAGATGGGGGAAATACTGCAAAATCTAAACATTAAATTAATAAATACTGCTCTCAAATTGAAAGACCATGCTCTTGATTTAAAGATGGGAATAAAATCCCCTCTTATTTCACCCTGGGGGGGCTAGTGCGCACGTATGGAGTAGACATGCTTTCTGTGAGCTCCTGCCAGGTGCAAATTAAATTTTAATAAATAGCACAGTTAAATGAATATTGGTATGAAATATTGTTCATGTTATATTACTTTGTACTTCAGTCATTGTTCGCATAGTTCTCTGACCAAAAATGTCTGATTCTCTACCCAAACAAGATCCAAAACCTAGCCGTGAAAAGCAAGACACACTGTTGGGAAAACGTGTGGTTGAAGGTAACGCTAATGGTAATGCTAGTGGAGCAGCTAGCATGGAGGGGGATGCCCTAAGCATTACTAAATTTACGGATGCCCTGCAAGCTTTAAAAGTGGACATATGTGACAAAATTGACTCTAAAATGGACTCTCTATCCAGTAGCCTTCGATCAGAGATCGCAGCTGTTAAAGAGGAGCTTAAGAACTCGCTGTCTGGATTGCAATCTACTGTGGATATGCGTAGCACCACTATTAAGGAGCTAGAGTGCTTTGCTAAAGCACAGAGTCTAAACTAAACAAGCTGTCCACTGAAGTGTCTCCACTGAAAGCAAAATGCAAGGATCTCGAGGGCAGGCAGAGAAGGCACAACCTTCATATATTGGGCATACCTGAGGGACTTGAAGGACCCTGGCCGACTGGGTTCATTGCTCAACTTCTTTATGACATTCTGGACTTGGACGAGAAACCTCTGCTGGACAGGGCACATTGCTCTCTACATCCAAAGCCGAAGGAGGGAAAACCACCGCAAGCATTCATTATCAGGGTGCATAACTAGCACGTCTGCAACAAGATTCTCCATTAGCAGCCCTGCTAATGCACTCGGGCAACAGGTTGTCCATCTTCCCTGATTTTATAGTGGAGGTAGTAAAGAAACGTGCTGCATTCATGTCAGTAAAGAAAGTTCTACATGATCTCCCTGGAATCAAATTCGGACTTTTTTTCCCAGCAGAACTGAGAATTACCTTACCAACAGGTGCTGTTCGATGACACTCCAATCCTGAAGTCAGAATGGCAAATTCACCAATCCTGCTGCAGCCATGGGCTTTGTCAACTCTGAACTGCGTGAAACAGCGTAATAGGAACACTGGTAACCTGTGTGGTATATTTCATAGTTTTATATTCCATAGTTTCCTTTCCAGATGCAGCCTTGAATAGGCTGCCAAGTGATTCAGAGAACTCAGTGACATTTTCTTATCAGTCTGTCATCTGATGGTTTTCTAAGGTTCAGAGGTATCCTCTTACTTGAGTAGCCCTTTTTTTTTTTTTTGGTGCTACACATTTATTTACTGTTATATTGATTATCTCCTGTGGGGGAAAAATATTTATTTTTTTAAAATGCTGTGCTTCTTGTTAACTTTACATATGCCACATGTATAACACTTGGCCCAGCGGGCTTATAGTGAGTTCGACATGTTTTTAGGGAGGTTAGTGATGTATCCCTTTTTTTGGGGGGGGTTGTAGGTGCCCTCGTCATGCTCATGGTGACGCTTCAGCAGTTTGTGGTTTGTTTTTCTGTCTAATCTTTATTTTTTTTTTTGTCTTCAGTTTTCGTATGGGCCTTCTAATTTTTAATAAGGTATTTTCTGATATTTCTAATATGGTGGGTCACACCCTGTGCAGATTCAACTACACTGGTATTGTTGTATCCTTTTCCTCCCCTGATGCTTAACCTCACAGAGTAACCCTGCTCAGCAGTTTGGGGGACACTTACTTAAATTCTCTAGCTGGAATGTAAAGGGATTGAATCAGCCTGTTAAGAGAGGCAAAGTTCTCCATCATCTTCAGAGTCTAGGGACACACATTGCTTTCCTACAAGAAACCCACCTGAAAACTGTTCATCACTCCAGGCTACTTTAAAGGTTGGTTGGGTGAATGATGCCATTCACACTACAATTGTAAGCGAAGGGGAGCTGCAATTCTCATACATAAATCTGTGCCATTTATCCTATCAAAAGTCAACCCAGATCATAATGGAAGATACATCATCGTAACTGGTAAAATCTGTAGTACCCCAGTGATCTTAGCTAATGTTTATGCCCCAAATTGGGATAAAATTCTTTTAGTCCTTTTTTTTCTTCCTTCCAAGATATGCAATCTCACGGTCTCATTTTGGGAGGTGACTTTAACTGCTGGCTTAAACCCCTTTCTAGATTGCTCCTCTAGGAATGTGAAACCTCTAAATCTGCAAAAATGATAAAATCCTTTTTAAAAGAGTCTGCTGAAACAGATGTTTGGCAGTTTCTGAATCCTACCAGCAACGCTTACTCCTTTTTCTCACATATGCACCATACTTTCACATGTATACAGTAGATTGTCTACTAAGAAATAATCAATTACTCCCTGCCATACACTTCTCCACATATAACCCTATTGTCATATCTGATCATGGGCCTGTGACATTGGATCTGAGCTGGAAAGGTCATACAAAGCCACATCCACCATGGCATTTTAATACCAGGCTTTTGTCTGATGAAAACTTTGAATTTTCTATCCAATCAGATTGATCTCTTTATTGATATTAATGAAATTGATGCCATTTCTCCTTCTACTTTATGGGAAACATTCAAAGCTTACATCAGAGGACAAATAATCTCCTCCTCAAGCTATGAAAGAAGAATGAAGGACAAAAGATTAACTGAGATCTCACAACTCAGATCTCACAACTTGATCAAAATTATGCCTCCTCTCCTTGTCCAAATATATACAAAAATAGACTTGTATTGCAAGTGGAGTTCAATAATTTGTGAAGCACTCTAGCCAAGGACCTTTTATTCAAATGTAGATATGCTCAGTATGAGCAAGGTGATAAGTCCAGCAAGTTGCTAATGCATCAGCTGTGCCAAAGATCCTCAGCTCACCAAATTTTACAAATTCGAACACCATACAGACACCACAACCGAGCCACAGCAAATAAATGATCAGTTTAAAAACTTTTACAGTCACTTACACACTTCTGAGCAACGCTGTCAGATTTTGACTCCTTTTTTAATAATCTCCCTATACCAAACGTAGATACAGCCTTGATGTCAATCTTGGAGCAACTAATCTCACCAGAGGAGATTACTAAAGCAGCTTATGCTATGCAGAGTGGCAAATGTCCTGGGCCAGATGGTTATTATCCTGTTGAATTTTACAAGAAATTATCAGATAAACTATCCCCTCTCCTATCTGACATGTTTAATGAATCTTTCACATCCAAATGTGAAAGAATCAGTCTTTGTGACAAACATCAATCTTCTTGATATTAAAAAAGAACAAAGACCCGCTTGACTGTAGTTCATACAGACCCATCTCCTTGATCAATGTAGATGCAAAACTGTTAGCTAAAGTGTTCGCAGTGCGTTTAGATTCAATCCTTCCTACATTAATTTCTAATGCTCAAACTGGATTCATTAAAAATAGGCACTCTTTCTCCAATGTCAAACATCTATTTCAGAAAAAAATAAAAGTTTTATTGACAAGTAATTGTTGCAACTACAAGGAATTTGGCTTGGCATTAAAGTGCTCAATAAATAAATGCTAAATAAAGACGGTCTATTCTAAGATGTTAAGAAATAAGAACTAAATAAACAAGATAAAACTAATAAACAACTGTGCAGGTAAACAAATGTGCAAATCAGGTAAACAACTGGGGGGGGCAGAGTAAATGGGGTCACTGGTCTTGTTTATTGAGGTGGGGGGTAGAGTGGGCCAGGAGTCTGAGGTATGATACTAGCAGAGTAAGTGGGAGTCACTGGTCATGTTTATGAGGCCAGCAGCGGTAGGAAAGAAACTTTCTGTGGCGTGAGGTTTTGGTCTTGATGGACTGCAGCCTCCTGCCAGAGGGGAATGTCACAAAGAGTTTATGTCCAGGGTGGGAGGGATCAGCCACAATCTTTCCTTTCCTAAAATGTTATATTTAACATTATATGTGCCCCTCTTTGTCCACTAGTCCAAAAGCTGTTATTTCTTTAGATGTAGAGAAGACCTTTTGACAAGGTGGAGTGGGAGTACCTTTTCTATATTTTAGAAAAGTTTGGATTTGGACAAAATTTCATTTCATGGGTGAAACATCTATATTCCCTTCCTTTTAGCTTCTGTCAGGACCAATAACAAATTCTGAAATCCTCTCCAGCGTGGTACCAGACAGGGCTGTCCTTTATCTCCTTTACTCTTCGCTATTGCCATTGAGCCCCCTTTCTATACACTGCCATCCACAGATCTCGGGAGTCTTTAGAGGGGATGCTGAACAAAAAGTTTCACTGTATGCCAATGATCTGCTCATTTTTATCTCAAACCTCAGCTCGTCACTGCCACATGTTATCCACACTGGAGACCTTTGGATCAATTTTGGGTTACAAATTCAATTATGACAAAAGTGAGCTGTTTCTAGTTGTTCGTAACTCTCCACTACACAAACTGCCATTTAAAATAGTCCTTGATAAATTCACATATCTAGGTGTCCAGGTTACAAATTCCTTTGAGAATCTTTTTAGGGCAAACTTTGAGCCTCTCCTTATTAGAACCAAACAAGAACTAAAGTGCTGGTTGCTACTTCCTTTATCTCTAGCTGGACACGTTAATTCAATTAAAATGAACATTCTTCCCAAATTTTCACATATCTCTTTCAGTGTATACCAGTTTATTTAACAAAATAATTTTTCCATGGAGTTCCTGAGTTCCTCTGGCAAGGACGGGCCCCAAGACTTTGTAAAGCATACTTAGAAAGACCAAAGAACCTAGGAGGACTTGCGCTCCCCAACTTTCAGTACTACTACTGGGCTACAAATCTGTGTGTGTTACATCATTGGTTACAGGTTGACAATTCAAATGATACTGCTGCCTGGCTGAAGATTGAATCAGACTTGTAAACCATCCTCACTCCCAGCACTCTTGTATTTTTCAGGAAACTCTCCTACCATACACTACACTAAAAATATTTTAGTTAAATCTACCCTCAGAATCTGGATGCAATTTAAGAGACATTTTGGTATACAGTATTAGTCGCCCCATGCCTCCATTCAACACAACATTCTTTCCCTCCATCACTAATCGACAAGGCTTTTTCAGCATGGGCACAAGCTGGTATCACTTCTTTCAGTGATATGTACAGTACATTGGTGGAACTTTTGCGTCACTTCAGCAACTAACAGAGACGTTTCCTTTGAATAAAACTAATTTTTTTTTTCAGTATTTGCAGCTCTGTAGCTTTGTCCATGCCAAAACTTCTAGCTTTCCTTTTAAACCAGAAAATACACACACACATATTTCTAAAACCAGTCCATAGTGAAAAGGGCGTTATATCCTGTATGTATAGTAGAATTTGCTCTGAATACAACCATACATTCTCTTCCATTAAGAACCTCTGGGAACGGGATCTTGGAGAGGTGCTTGATGAGGACATTTGGGAGAAAATCTTGTATCAAGTGCATTCCTTCTCTTTCTGTGCCAAACATGGCCTCCTACAGTTTAAGATTCTCGACCACATGCACTGGAGTAAGGAGAAGCTCTCTAAGATATACCCACATACAAACCTCCTTTGTGACTGATGCCAGCAAGCCCCAGCTTCTTTAATACACATGTTCTTATCTTGCCCCTCTCTCCACAACTATTGTACTGACATCTTCAATATTCTATCGACTAGATTAAATGTACTTTTTGATCCTATTCCGGTAACTATTTTGTTTGGTGTGCTACCCTCTACCCTATCGATGCCTAAATATAAGGCTGACTTCATAGCATCCGCCACTCTATTAGCTAAGGGATTAATCTTACGGAGATGGAAATCTTCTACTCCATCAACAGTCTTTCATTGGTTAAGAGACCTTTTGTCCTATTCTCAGCTAGAGTAGATGAGGGCTAGGTTGCGTGGCTCCACCACAAAATGTTACAAGATATGGAACTTTCTTAAATTTCTGGAATCAATTCAGTTCCTCTCTGCCACTTTATAAGCCACTTCATATATCTATATATTTGTCATCTGTATAGTATTGTACATTAGTGTAGATAACACTCCACACCTCCTTTCTACCTCCTTTGTAAGCAAAGCTTCCCTTATGTAGGCCATAATATTCAGAAAGGCCTCGTTATTATTTGATTATTATTGTTAGTTTGTTTTTTTATTATGTGTCTAATTTGTAATCTGTATTACATCTGTTAGTGTGCATGTATATCCAAGTTTAACACGAGCATACTTTTTGAAATCTGGCCTAAGTCCATGTTTATAAGGTTATGTTCTTTTACTGCCACATGTGGCCTGGCATTAACATTATGTTTATATGATCATATGTGCACAATTTTTTTTTTATTTTTAATTTTTTTTCTGTGTACTATCAATTGTAATATTGATAAAAGAGCTGGCCAAAAAAAATTCACCTGTGAACACACAACACCATGAACCTTGCTTTCTTTCTTGTTGTCCAACATCCTGTCTCTTACTTTGATCTCTTTAACGAGATTACGAAACTCTCCCTGTTGTCGTTTGTACCCAAAACTTTCTATTTCTTGAGACTATGTCTACAATTATTGTCTTCATCACCGCTTGATGACGCCCTCATTAACTCAGGAAAATACTGACAGTTGTGTAAAAATGAGCACGAAATAGAACATGACATTTTAAAAAATTTGCATCAGGCTCGGTGTGCATACTTTGTGTGAAAATTTCACACATTAAATTTTTGCATTTTCGCATCGTAATTTCATGTGGTATCCGGTGTGAAAAGACCAGAATGCCAGCCTAAAAAGCCTAATCCTGTTCCAGGATGACACTGCAGTTGTGCATGGTCCATGAAGACATGGTTTATAAAGGTTGGAGTGGCACAACTTGAGTGGTCTGAACAAAGCCTTGACCTCAACCTTTCTGAACACTTTAGGATGAACTGCACCCCAAGCTTCCTCGCCCACAATTAATGCCTGACCTCACTACTGCTCTTGTGGGTGAATCATTCAAATCCCCACAGCCACATTCCAAAATCTAGTGGAAAGTCTTTGGAGAAGAGTGGCGGTTATTATAACAGGAAAGGGAGACCCAAACCCACCTCCTTTCTACCTCCTTTGTAAGCAAAGCTTCCTTTATGTAGGCCATAATATTCAGAAAGGCCTCTTTTTTATTATTATTATTATTATTATTATTAGTTTGTTTTTTTATGTGTCTCTAATTTGTAATCTGTATTACATCTGTTAGTGCGGAGTGCAATGTTCAAAAGCATGTGTCCAAAAACCTTTTGCTATCTATAGTACAGCCCAAGTTCCAAAAAAGTTGGGACATTGTGTAAAATAAAGTACAGAATGTGAAGATTTTCAAATCATGGAAACCGTATATTTCATTGAAACTAGTACAAAGACAACATATCAAATGTTGAAACTGAAAAATTTTATTTATTTATTTATGAAAAATATATGTTCATTTTGGGCAGCATGGTGATGTAATGGTTAGCACTGTTGCCTCACAGCAAGAAGGATCTAGGTTTAAGCCCAGTGGCCAGTGGGGGCCTTTCTGTGTGGAGTTTGCATGTTCTCCCTGTGTCTGCATAGATTTCCTCAGGGTGCTCTGGTTTCCCCCAGAATTCGAGAAGAAGGAGCCTTTGTCACATGCCCAATCAAGCACACAGTGAAATTCATCCTCTGCATTTAACCGATCTGAAGCAGTGAACACACGCGTGCACACACCCAGAGCAGTGGGCAGCCATACTACACCACTCGGGGAGCAGTTGGGGGTTAGGTACCTTGCTCAAGGTACCTAACCTTGCCCAAGGCTGCCCCATGTTAACCTAACTGCATGTCTTTGAACTGTGGGGGAAACCAGAGAACCCAGAGGAAACCCATGCAGACACAGGGAGAACATGCAAACTCCACACAGAAAGGCCCCCGTCGGCCACTGGGCTCAAACCCAGAACCTTCTTGCTGTGAGGCGACAGTGCTAACCACTACACCACTGTGCCATCAAAGATATGCAGTTAGGCTAATTGGTGGCTCTGAATTGACCGTAGGTGTGAATGTGTGTGAATGGTTGTTCGTCTCCGTGTCAGCCCTCCGATTATCTGGCAACTTGTCCAAGGTGTACCCCACCTCATCCATAGTCAGCTGGGATAGGCTCCAGCTTGCCAGTGGCCCTGCACAGGATAAGCGGTTACGGATAATGGACGGATGCTCATTTTGAATTTGAAGTTAGCAACACGTTTCAGAAAAGTTGGAACAGGGGCAACAAAAGACTGAAAAAGTTGTGTAATGCTCAAAAACCTAATTTGGTTAATTGGCAACAGGTCAGTAACATGATTGGGTATAAAAAGAGCATCCCAGAAAGGCTGAGTTTCTCAGAAGTAAAGATGGGGAAGGGTTCACTGCTCTGTGAAAGACAGAGCAGTGAACCAAACAGTGCAATAATTTAAGAATAACATTCCTTAATGTAAAATGGCAAAGAATTTGGGGATCATAATATCATGAAAAAGATTCAGAATCTGGAGAAATCTCTGTATGCATGAGACAAGGCTGAAAACTGACATTGGATGCCTGTGATCTTCAGGCCCTCAGGTGACACTGCATTAAAAGCAGAAACGTATCTGTAGTGGAAATCACTGTATGGGCTCAGGAACGCTTCAGAAAACCATCATCTGTTCAAACAGTTCATTACTGCATCCACAAATGCAAGTTAAAACCAGATAATAAACAATATCTAGAAACACCGCCACCTTCTCTGGGCCCGAGCTCTTTTACGATGGACTGGGGTGAAATGGAAAATTGTCCCAAGGTCTGACGAATCACAAGTAGAAATTCTTTTTGAGATCATGATCACCACGTCCTCCAGGCTAAAGTGGAGAGGGACCATCCAGCTTATCAGTGCACAGTTCAAAAGCCATCATCTGCACATGACATGGGTAGCTTGTACATGTGGGAAGGCATCATTAATGCTGAATGAAATATGCATGTTTCAGAGCAATATGCTGCCATCCAGACAAAATTTTTTTCAGGGAGGGCCTTCCTTTTTTTCAGTGAGACAGTGCCAAATTGCTTTCTGCACATATTAAAACTGCATGGCTCCGTTGTAAGAGTCCAGGTGCTAAACTGGCCTGCCTGCAGTCCAGACCTGTCTCCCATTTAAAACATTTGGCACATTATGAAGTGCAAAATACGACAAAGGGAACCCCAAACTGTTGAGCAACTGAAACTGTATATCAGGCAAAAATGGGGCAATGTTTCTCTTTCAGAACTACAGCAACTGGTCTCCTCAGTTCCCAAATGTTTACAGAGTGTTGCTCAAAGTAGAGGTGATGCAACACAGTGGTAAACATGCCCCTGTCCTAACTTTTCTGAAACGTGTTGCTGACGGCAAATTCAATGTGCATATGCTTTTCAAAAAAGAATAACATTTTCTCAGTTTCAATATTTGATATGTTGTCTTTGTACTATTTTCAATGAAATACAGGGTTTCCATGATTTTGCAAATTATCACATTTATTATTATTTACAGTTTACACAGCATCCCAACTTTTTTGGAATTGGGGTGGTACATCCCATGCTATGTTGAAAATATAAGAAAAAGGGATTGGGATGTTCCTAATAACATCTTAATCATGGTTAGTTGAATATCTTGGCACTCAGAGAACACCTGAGAATTTTAAACATGCCTGCTTGGATTTATTTATTTTTTTTTTTGTGCGCTAGTGTGTGTCTGATTTTAGAACCATCTAAAATCAATTTCAATATCAGTTGTGTATTTAAGCAAAGATATTGGCAGCAGTGCTACTGGCTCAGTATTTCTGGATTTCTGCTAGTGGCCACAAAGCTGAGAGTTCAAATTCCAGGACTTTCAGGGCTTTGGTTGAGCCCTTTATCAAGCCATTTATCATTCATTTGAATGATTTGTGAGGGAGGTAGAATTCAGTTCAATTCCAGAACGGAGTGTAAACGCTCTTCTCTCTATTCTGTGCTTGAATTGGATTCTACTAATTTAAGTCAGTTTGGATAAACACCTCTAACAAATGATTAATTTATCCATCCATCCATAGAGACAAACAACCATTCACACACACACCTACGGTCAATTTAGAGCCACCAATTAGCCTAACCTGCATGTCTTTGGACTGTGG
>JAPFFA010000027.1:20315922-20336761 GCA_026153275.1 Sciades herzbergii
TTCAGATTATGTGAAGCTGCTTTGCGATAATGTTTATTGTTAAAAGCGCTATACAAATAAACTTGACTTGACTTGACTTGACACAGACACAGCCAACACTCTAGCCAAAAAGGCCGCCTTTGTCATTGAAACAAACACACAGACAAACAGCACATTAAAATCACCCATAGGTACAATCACTTTGACACTCACTTTCCCTGGCTTCACTTTCCATTTACAAACCAGCACTTGACCATGCCCCTGCTGCCACGTACCCCCACCACCCAATGGCAGAGGGAGTCTGCCACCACCATCTGCACCCCCAGCCTGTGGACCACCTCGAACTTAAAGAAACTTACCAACAAGTGATCTGCGCATCCTTCATGCACTGGAGTGGGGCGTGATCTGAGCAGAGAGTGAAAGGGCATCCCAGCAGGTAGTACAAAAAGGGTGAGGACCACCCACTTAATGGCCAATCACTCTTTTTTGATGGTGCTGTACTTAGTTTCCCACATGGAGAGCTTATGGCTTATATATACACACCACCGGGCGCTCCTCTCCCTCCACCATTTGGGACAAAATGGCCTCCAGCCCTCTGTCCAATACGTCGGTCTGCAAAATAAAAAGGAGAGCAAAATCAGGGGAGTGTAAAAGTGGCCCCCACACAGTGCAACTTTTACATGGGTGAAGATCTGTTAGCACGGCTCTATCCACTGGACCAAATTTGGTGCTTCCTTCGTGAGATCAGTCAGGGTGCCAGTAACATCCAAATAATTAGGCATTAGCCTACATTAGTAGCCAGCCAACCCCAGGAACTGTCCCCCCCGGCTTTTTGGTCTTGCGCTTTGGGCAGGTTGTAATTGCTGCGGTCTGATCAATTTGGGAACACACCTGCGCATGACCCAAGTGAAAACCCAGGTACTGTACTTCCACCTGCCCAGTTGCACACGTCTTTGAGTTAGCTGTAAGCCCCACATGCCTTAACGACTCTAGCATGGCCTTGAGGTGTTTTACGTGCTGCAGCCAATCATTACTAGATATAATGATGTTGTCAATGTAGGCCATGGCATAGGTGGCATGTGGGTGGAGGATTTTGTCCATGAGCCGCTGAAACGGCGCAGGAACCCTGAATAAACCAAATGGAAGGGTGACAAATTGGTGTCAACTGAATGGGGTGAAAAAGGCTGTTTCTTTCCTGAGATAGAGGGAGTCAAGGGGATGTACCACTATCTCTTTGTCAGATCCAGTGTCGAATAAAAATGAGCCGTGTCTAATCGATCAAGCAGTTTATCAATGTGAGGCATCTGATATGCATCAAATTTAGACACCCCATTGACCTTTTGATAGTTCACACAGAACCAGACTGACCCGTCAGTCTTGGAGACTAAAACTTCCAGGCTGCTCCAGTTGCTGGGTGATTCCTCGATTATTCCCATCTCAAGCATGGCCTTGAGTTCATCCCAAACTACAATTTTCTTGTGTTGGTAAGTGGTAGGGGCGGCTACACACCACCACCCCAGAGGCATCTTGATGTGGTGTTCTATGAGATGAGTGCAACCAGGAAGAGGTGAGAACGTGTTGAAAAACACTGTTTGCAACCTAGCAACCTCCATGACACTAGCTGGTGAGAGGTGGTCTCTACAGGGGACGAGGGTGGATCGTGCAGTGGATTTTGTTTTTACCTCTGGCCCCAGCTCCTACCTCTCTGGAGCCACCATTGCCACTGCCATGGAGACCCCCTTGTTCCATAGTTTGAGCAGATTGAGGAGGTATACAGTGCCTTGGAAAAGTATTCATCCCCCTTGGTGTTTGTCCTGTTTTGTTGCATTACAAGCTGGAATTAAAATGGATTTTTGGGAGGTTAGCACCATTTGATTTATACAACATGCCTATCACTTTAAAGGTGAAAATTGTTTTATTGTGACACAAACAATAATTAAGATGAAAAAAACAAAAATCTGGAGTGTGCATAAGTATTCACCCCCTTTTGTATGAAACCCCTAAAAAAGTCAATACTTTATAGAGCCACCTTTTGCGATAATTACAGCTTTAAGTCTCTTGGAGTATGTCTCTATTAGCTTAGCACATCTAGCCACTGGGATTTTTGCCCATTCCTCAAGGCAAAACTGTTCCAACTCCTTCAAGTTAAATGGGTTGCATTGGTGAACAGCAGTCTTCAAGTTATGCCCCAGATTCTCAATTGGATTGAGGTCTGGACTTTGACTAGGCCATTCCAAGACATGTAAATGTTTCCCTTTAAACCACTCCACTGTAGCTTTAGCAGTATGTTTAGGGTCATTGTCCTGCTAGACCCTGAACCTTCGTCCCAGTCTCAAACCTCCGGCTGACTCAAACAGGTTTTCCTGTGTTTTTGTTTCAGTGACAATGAGCTGATAAAAGGGGTGGAGAGGATAGAAGGAGAGCTTTTTGGCCAGAGTGTCTGTATGTGTGTATGTGCAACTGTGAAATAACTGTGACACAACCACTGAAAGGTGAGTTTTCTGGAAATAATAAAAGAGAGAGAGAGAGAGAGAGACTGATCCAAACCTGCCTGTCTGTGTATTTCAGTATCCTCCCCAATCAGGGATTTGTTACACTGATGCTGAACCCAGGATGCTGAAGCGAACCACCACCATCGAGTCCTCGCCATTCAAAAAGCCTGTCCATGCCCTTGCTGCCACCCAACAGAATCAGCATCAGGTACACAATGAGCAGGAGTGGCGCTTCAAGGCTCTGCTGCAGGCCCAGCAGGAGGACCACTAGATGCTCCTGCATCTCATCATACCTACCAGTGCCCTAGCCACAGATTCAGTGGGCTGCCCCCATGTCACCCTGATGCGTGATGACCCCAAGGACTTCCTAGCACTCTTTGAGCAAGTTACAGAGGCATGGGGAAGGCTGGACGAGCAGCGAGTGGCTTACTGGCAAAGCCCAGCAACTGCCCACTGACAACAAGACAACAATATAATGACCTGAAGCATGCAATCCTGCAAAGAGTTGGCTGCACCCCCAAGCAAAACCATCAGCGCTTCTGCACGCTAACCCTGGAGGTAGACAGCTGGCCATTCGCCTATGGCTAGCAGCTCCGGGATGCCTGCCAAAGGTGGTTGGGGACAGAAGACCACAACGTCCAGGGGGTCATCAGTGCAGTCACATTGGAACATTTCACCCGGCCCTCTTCTCCCGTTCTGCCCCTCCCTCCCCTCCTTACACCATGGAAGTGGGGGTCGATTCCCCCACAGCCAGTTCCCTGAGCCCATGGTTTCCCTTCTCCCTCCTCCCCTTATGCTTGTGTCCTCCCATCTGGTGAGTGATCCTCGCCCCAGTGGTGCAGAGGTGAGGCTTGGGCCAGTGTGCTCGTGTTGCAGGGAGCCTGGGCACTTCCCAGACCAGTGCCATGCAATGGAGATGGGGGCAGTGGTCTGGCTCCCCGATGTGCCAGAAACTGCCACCGATTGAGCTGGAATGTACCGCATACTGGTGAGTATACAAGGGGATACTTACAATGCTTTGGTGGATTCAGACTGTAATCAAACATCAATCCACCAAAGTTTGGTTCAAGGTGGGGCATCAGGTACAGCACATCTGGTGAAGGTTTGGTGTGTGCACGGGGATATTCACAAATATCTGCAGGTACTGGTAAGAATCCAATTTCGGGGAACAAATTATCATGTCAAGGCGGCAGTTAGCCTGCACCTCACTAATTCTAGGGACAGAGTGGCCAGAGTTTAGGTGCCTAATAGAGCAAGTGGTGGTGGGTGGGTCCTGCGGTTTACTGGATTACTGTTTTGGCTTGAAGGGTAGCGTGTTTTCATGCAACCATCATCTTTCAGCTGGACCATAAGCTTCTCTACTGTTAGAGTGCAACACGACCTTAAAATGACCCAGATATTCTATAAATTGTTTGCTGAGCATGTGTCCAATCTTACCCATTGCAAGGAATTCCTTCATTATGTAAAACAAACAAATAAACAATCTGTCAGGTGCAAGGTAGGAGGCAGATGTAAGTGCAGAAGTATATTTATTATAGTGAAAACACACTGGCAAACAATCCAAATCAGCAGACAAACTCATTAACATTAAGACATGCAAAAGGTTGGGCAAGGCACAAACAGGATATCACAGGCAAAGAGCAAAATGTAAACTGGGAACAGGCACAGAGATCAGGAAACCAGGAAATCAGACACAGGTAATCTAAGGCTTGGTAATATGTACTGACGTCGCTTAATACTTCGCACTAGGCATACATCTAAGCAGTCCTTATATAGGTGCACATATTGCTCCT
Source organism: Sciades herzbergii (assembly GCA_026153275.1). NCBI lineage: Eukaryota > Metazoa > Chordata > Actinopteri > Siluriformes > Ariidae > Sciades > Sciades herzbergii. Next base: position 20,320,187 of record JAPFFA010000027.1, read on the forward strand.
CAATCATGTGCAGGTGTGCATCGTTAACGGTACGCATCCAAGAGGTTGCTTGATGCACGCACAGTCCGGGATGTGCCACAGAGTTCTTCAGGTGCGCGTGCCAAAGTGTGCCAGACTGAGAGAATGCTCCGCCAAAGGGAGCTCCCTTTGGGAGTGAAAATCTATCTTTCTTGGCTCCAATGGGGGCTCGGGCTCAGGCTCAGGACAAAACTTGGACTCCTGACTTGAACTGGTCTTGGGCTCTGGAGATGATTCGGGCTCTGGACTGGACTTGGGCTTGAGCTCTGGACTAGACTTGGGCTGTGGACTGGACTCAAGCTCTGGAGATGACTCCAGCTCTGGACTGGACTTGGGCTCGAGCTCAGGACTGGACTTGGACTCAAACTGTGGAGATGACTTGAACTCTGGATTGGACATGGGCTCTGGAAATGACTTGGTCTCTGGGCAGGAAGCATATTCAGACTTTGGACTTGACTTGGACCCTGGACTTGGCTTGGATTCAGGACTGGAAGTGGGCTCGAGCTCTGGGCTGGACTCTGGCTCAAGTTCAGGAGATGACTCGGGCTTGAGCTCTGACCTTGGCTTGGACTCAGGGCTGGAAGGGTGCTTGGGCTCTGGACTGGACTTGAGCTCTGGAGATGACTTGGGTTCTGGGCAGGAAGCGAGCTCAGACTCTGGACTTGACTCGGACCCTGGACTTGACTCGGATTCAGGACTGGAAGTGGGCTCGAGCTCTGGACTTGACTTGGGTTCTGGGCAGGAAGTGAGCTCAGACTCTGGACTTGACTCAGACTCAGGACTGGAAGTGGGCTCAAGCTCAGTTAGTGCAATGCTTCAGTCCTGGTTAGGACCTGGCAGTGGGACAACGACGCCTTCATGGCTGGGCAGCTGGCGCTGGCACTGGTTCTTGAGCAGACGCTGGCGCTGACTCTGGCTCTGACTCTGGTGCTGGCACTGGTTCTGGAGCAGACACTGGCGCTAACTGACTCCAACTCTGGCGCTGGCTTGGGAGCTGGCATTGGCTCTGGCACTGGAGCTGACTCAGACTCAGGCACTGGAACTGGCTCTGGTTCAGGAGCTGACTCTGACTCTGACGCTGGAGCTGGCACTGGCTCTGGCCCTGACGCTGGCACTGGAACTGACTCAGACTCTGGCACTGGTTCTGGAGTAGACACTGGTGCAGGCTCTGATGCTGGCTCTGACATTGGAGTAGACACTGGCACAGACTCTGGCACTAGCATTGGCTCAGGTTTGGGTTCGGTAATATATATAATATTTTGGAATGGACCTCCTGGCACCATACTATGGAATATATATTCCATAGTACAGTGCCAGGAGGTTCATTCCAAAATGCTGCCAGAAATAAGAAGCTAGGGGCTGAGGTAAGGGAACATGGTAGATGTGTGGAATGGCAAACTGTATAACTTCCGCTACATCCATTGCTGGCGAAGTATTCTGTCAGGTGTGAGGTCAGATGTAAGTGCAGAAGTATATTTATTATTATTGTGAAAACCCACAGGCAAACAATCCAAATCAGCAGGCAAACTCGTTAACGTTAAGACATTCAAAAGGTCGGGCGAGGCACAAACAGGATATCATAGGCAAAGAGCAAAATGTAAACTAGGAACAGGCACAGAGATCAGGAAACCAGGAAATCAGACATGGGTAATCTAAGGCTTGGTAATACGTACTGACATCGCGCAATACTTCGCACTAGGGATGCGTCTAAGCAGTCCTTATATAGGTGCACATATTGCTCCTCAATCATGTGCAGGTACGTATCGTTAACGGCGCGCATGCTAGAAGTCACGTGCACAGTCTGGGATGCGCCAGAGAGTTCTTCGAGTGCGTGCACCAAAGTACCCCGGACTGACACAAACAAACCCTCACTGTGTGTTTGTTCTATTACATATTCATTTACACATCAATCAAACTTTTAATTTGTTCCTGGTTTCAGCCATATTGTAAAAGCATTTTAAGATGTTAAAAAATAAGAACAATTTATGGGGGTGATACACAATTTTCAAATTGCAAAAGATACAACTTGTGTGCCACTGAAATTAGTACCCTTAAAACATGCCACAAAGTACTGCAATTTCAGGTGATGAGCATGCCATGCAGCAATTATGAGTGCTACTTTACTTTGCTTGAAGCATTTTCAGGCCTTCAGCTGAAAAACAAACAAACAAAAGTTATATCTCATTAGAAATCATGTCTGAAATGCTACTCAGATTGCTTCTTTTTCTTCTTTCCTTCCTAACTTTCTTTTTTCTTTCTTTTAAAGAAACATGCTGAGTAATTTAATTTGGATTTTCAATCTTAAGTGGTTGGATTGAACAGTTTGAAATAGGTGTTGAAACCTCTTGAAAGTGGCGGCACGGTGGTGTAGTGGTTAGCACTGTCGCCTCACAGCAAGAAGGTCCGGGTTCGAGCCCCGCTGCCCGCAAGGGCCTTTCTGTGCGGAGTTTGCATGTTCTCCCCGTGTCCGCGTGGGTTTCCTTCGGGTGCTCCGGTTTTCCCCACAGTCCAAAGACATGCAGGTTAGGTTAAATGGTGACTCTAAATTGACCGTAGGTGTGAATGTGAGTGTGAATAGTTGTCTGTGTCTATGTGTCATCCCTGTGATGACCTGGCGACTTGTCCAGGGTGTACCCTGCCTTTCGCCCGTAGTCAGCTGGGATAGGTTCCAGCTCGCCTGCGACCCTGTAGAACAGGATAAAGCAGCTAGAGATAATGAGATGAGATGAACCTCTTGAAAGTCCTATAAGAGGCAAAGTGTCTGAGTAAGGCTTGGCAAACTATTTCCATAAAGAAGGGTGTGTAGCAGAACAAATAAGTCTGGATAGCCACTTTACAACTTATTGCAAAATTATAAAATTAAGCTTTTGTTTGCTTTTTTGCTTCTGTATGTACACTATCTGCTTCAGCTGACAAAGATGAATTATTCAAATCAAGCAAGCATATCTCTTTGTATAAACTATCTACCAACACTTGATTTGGCCAAATGGATGTAGATATCTACCAATCACCCTGATATGGGCTTGGGTTGAACATCCCTTTCCAGATTTAATCCCCTTTTGCTCTTATAATAACCTCCATTCTACTGGGAAGACTTTCTACTAGATTTTGGAGTGTGGCTGTGGGGATTTGCCCATTCATCCACAAGAGCAATAGTGAGGTCAGGCACTGATGTCAACCGAGGAGGCTTGGCATGTAGTCAGTATTCATCCCAAAGGTATTCAGTGGGGTTAAGATGAGGGCTCTGTGCAAGCCATTTGAGTTCTTCCACTCCCATCTTGGCAGACCATGTCTTTATGGACCTTGGTTTGCGTTCACTGTCAAAACAGGTTTGGGCCGCTTAGTTTCAATGAAGAGAATTCTTAATGCTATGCAGCATGCAAAAAATATTCTAGACGATTTTGTGCTTCCAAATTTGTGGCAATAATTTGGGGAAAACCCATATATGGGTATGATGGTCAGGTGTCCACATACTTTTGGCCATATAGTGTACAAGGAAATGTGCCCTTCTACTGAATCAGTGATTGGCTTCACTGTTGGTATTTAAACTGAGTCTAGGAGTGAAATAAAACGAATCAAATAATACCATTATTTCTTTATCATATCTATGCTGTGCTGATATGTTTTTCTTTCTTTGTGTAGGATCATATGACGTGAGAGGAAATCTAAAGCTGTATGGTGCTGCAGATAACACCTTCCCCCTATCCTCCTCGGTTGCTGTATTGAGTGCCCAAAGAAGTGGTACAAACAGCCATAGAGTAGCATTGGCATTAAGAGAGTACTGCCTTCCAAGCCCACCCTCTCCACAGACTCTCACTGAGACTCCTGAGCAGCCCTCTGATGAATCCAGCAGCTGTGCCATATCCCTCACAGCTTGTGTTACCAAGGATGTAAATCCCTGGTCCCTGTCAGAAGACAGTAATAAACAACCCCTCACTATGATGGAACCAGTGGGCATATCTGGGATGACCAAGGACTGCCTAATCCAGCAAAGCCGCTCTTGCCTGGGCTGCATCATTGAGACCAAGGACGCACTGGTTAATGAGCCCATTATCAACCTAAAAATTACTGACATGAACCATGAATATGACGCTTGTTCCATCTCCAACATGCAGTGTATGGGCCTCAGTGAAACGGGCAGTTGCTCAGAGCAGCTTCTGGATGACCAGCTTTTGAGCTTTCCCATGCCTAAATCACAGATGGGGGAGAAAAAGAATTTAGATAAAACAGAAAATGACTCAGATCAGACATCCAGAAACATGTATGAAGGCCTTCTGCTGGACAAATGCAATGGGGAAGATGGTCTGCTCCCCAGTTCACACCAGGACTGGGGTTACATTGAGTCCTTTATCAGTGAGAGCAAAATGGAGTTGCTGGATTTATGTTCAAAAAATGAGCTTTCAGTAAACCTTTTCTCAGAGGAGGATGTGGATAACTATATGTTTGATGATGATGATGATTCTGCCCTGAGCAGTGACATGTGTTCACTGAAGATCCGTTATGAGTCTTTCCAGGACAACATGAGGGAAAAGACAAATGTCCTGCAGGAGGAAACACAGTTTAACTTTTTTCCCAGTGTCCTGGTAAATGCCACAAAAATAGAGGGTAGTGTGGTAAAAAAGAGTGCAGATGACCTCTTACCTAAATCTGAAGACCTTGCACTAGAAAATGAACATAAAGAAAATGGCAGCGATAGCTCCTTAGAGAGGGCACCTGATTACAGTCCAAAGATTAACTACTTCATTGATTCAAGCAACTCAACTGAAGACTCAGAGGACTATAGTGATGACAGCTCTAGCAATGTGTCTTCCATTGACATTTTTCATGAGCGCAAAGAGAGAAACATGTTTTCACGAAAGAATATTTGCTCTTCCAACCCTCTAAACTATGGATTAAGAGCAAAAAGAAAAGTTAGGTACAGTGATGACTACCTTTATGATGTTGACTCCATTGAAAGTGAAAAAAACAATGAAAAGCATGAACAGACACCTTCTAGTCCAAGACAGGAAGAGGATGATGACTGGTGCCCTAAAAAAAGAAGAAAGTCTTCCCGCAAAGAACCACCCATGATAATCAAGTACATTATTATCAACAGGTTCAAAGGAGAAAAACACATGAGTGTAAAGCTCTGCAAAACTGATCCAACAGTCATGACTGTAAGTTTAAATGAGAACACAATTAGTGTATATGAAAAACTGGCTCCTCTGAAAGATTTCTGGCAGAAAAAACAGAGAGAGCATGAAGAACAGCTTCGATTGCATGCAAAAGATCAGCAAAATTTTCATCTTAATAGCTGGAATCAACCATTTACTTCTAGCCCTCCCAAAAGGAAATACAAGCTAGCAAACAGACTTAGGATTCAGAGGATTCAAGCTGTACTGCAATCACCCCACAAGCAGAGCTTCTCTTACCTTGATCTGAGACAGGAATCTAGCTCTAAAGAAGAGACAGCTCCCAAAGCAAGTCCATTAACAATAGCAGCTCCCAGCTGTTCAAGTACATTAGACCCAAATGACATCATACACAGTGTTACCCCAAAAAGTAGATCACAAGAGAGGGAGGAGAAGAAAATAGGAAATAAAATGGTCAGAATCCGGAAATTCAAAAGTGAAGCAAGGCTCAGAAGTGAGAAAATGAAAAAATTTGAAGAGAACAGTGAAAGCAAGACAAACAGTAATGAAACATGTGCTGTGACAGAAAAAAAGGACACTATAGAGGGTGGGAATGAAACACATATCAACTCAGCTGCACACAGTCCTCAGAATCAAACAGCTGAGACTACTGAAAAAATAGTTTTCATGTCTAACACCTGCTCCTATAACAAAGCAACATCATCTGATGATGTGGCCACAGGTATGTCTGTTATCCCTGGAGGTTATCTGCAAACATTGTTGGAAGCCTCAGACACTTTGGGTGGCTCTGGTGGTTCTTTTTTTTCTCAACAGAACCCTAGGCAACAATCTCTGGGCCTCTCTCTGGAAGAGCAGCAATTTGCTTCTCTTCAGCTGGCCCAAAGCTGTGTACTCTCCCCACCCTCTGAATCAGAGCTCCAACAATCTCCTCAGAATTGTCCCAGTCTCTCCCAAATATGGCACACCCAACTTGACCCAAATCCGCAGTTCAATACTGATATCACTGAGACAGCAGTCTTGCCCAACAACTTCCCTAGCACCATATCTATGCCAGTCTCAGAGAACCTTGCAGTTCCAGGGTATAGTCAGCTGGGGTTGGATACCAACAGAATGCTTTATGAAAAAAATTACATGCCTGAGCAGACACTACCGCCTGATTCAGATTTCCAAACATGTCAAGTTTCCCGTATGGAAGACCAGCTACAGTTTCAAAGAGGGGCACTGGAAAGTGACAATGGAAGGCTCGTCAGTTTTGACTCAGTTGGCTCACTGTCAGCTGCTTCCAGCAATTACAGCTCTCTAAGTCTCAAGTCTTGTGAGAAAGATGGTGAAAATGATGTGAATGAGAACTTTCTGGCCCACTGCAGTCCCAAACTGGTGATTCAGCAGAGCATTGATTCAATCACACCACTGAGGGAGTCAACAGACTTGCTAGATATCTCCAACTTCACTCCTGATAAATTCAGACATGCATCACTGTCAGAGCTCTCACCTCCTGAGACACCCAACTTGTCCCCACAGGTCACATGGAGAGAATTGAAGATACTGGGAAATCCCAAGGTTCTCCAGAATGGGTCTGAGCTAACATTGGAGGGTGCGCAAGAGGTGAAATGGAATTGCAACTTAATAGAACACCAAAAACACCTGGCTGGATTCACGGTAGATAATCACCAGTTTCAGTTGCACAGTTCTAATAATGGCAACCTTATAAGTCTGGAAAAGAAGTCAGTGAATGAAATGGACTTTGATGAGCAAGGTGCTGGCATGAACAGTGGGAAAAAAGGCTCAAAGAGGAAAGGCAGCAACAAGCAAACTTCAGGACAAAGTGCTAAAAAAAGTAAAGCAACCAAACCAAAAGCTGTAAAGGGAGAGAAGGTAAAGACCCCACGACAGAATTCACGAGCATCCAAAAAGCTGAAAGCCTTACTGGATGAAAAGACTAAAGGACAGCTCGGGGACTCAAAGTGTATGACACACCAGCTGACAGATAGCAGCTCTGAGGACTGGCCAGGATTAGGCTGGTCAGAGACCAACAGTTACACGGATGACCAGCGGGAGTTTGAAGAACCATCCAACATCCTTTCTAACATAGTATCAGGGATGGCTGAAGTGCAGCGTTTCATGATGACCTCAATTGAACCAATTTGGGGCCCTGCAACAGACATCTGTTTACCCTTAGAGGCAAATAGTCTAAAGTTAAAGACTCTTAAAATCCTTGCAGGAACCTCATCTGAGCCCAAAAAAAAAGGTGTTGTGTCTGCTGAAGGTACAAAAGGCAAGAAAGGAGGAGGGAAATGTGGCAAAAATCAAGCTAAGTTCAATGCCTCTCATCCCCTTTTCCCACAGTTGACTCTGGGCTGTAACATGTTTGATAAGTCTAATCTTGGGGTACCAGGCATAAATGGACCTGCACACAAAAAAATGTACCGTCACAAAACCAGTGCAAAATTTCCTCGGCTCGAAAACCTCAAAGGCAAGCGGACTGATCCAAATAAGGACATAGCATTGATGACCTCATTTGAAAAACTGAGGTAATATTTTGTAACTAGCTGCTGATGCACGTTCCTCACTTTCTCCCACTTCCTGTTCAGCCCCCAATCCTTGGCATACCTGCACTGACTCAAAGCAAGAGATGCATGGAAATTACCATTGACCCACCCATCTTATTTTGGCCCTCTGAAGATTATGTAGATATCATGCATGAGAATACTACATGTACTTACAAACTACCTACTGGATGGTTGTGCAAGGCTTGACTGAGATTTTAACCTACCATGGCTGCATTTTCTTCATGCTTTTGCAATTTTTTCTTGTAGTTGTTTTGGTTCTTTTTGTCTGAAGAAAAAAAAACCTTCATAAATGCAATGTGTCTTCTTGGGAGACATTTTTAAAAATGAAATTTGTTACCCTAAACGTGTTGTTATATTTCTTTGTTTGAAACATAGCTGTTTCGATAAAAATACTGCTGTGCAAAGTAAGCTCCTCAGTTAGATTTTGTATGCAAAACAGAATGATCCCGTCTTGCTTTCTCCCTTATACTGCCTGACTTCTTCAATTTAAAATGCTGATCCTGCTATCTTGGATAAGTGACATCCTTTCTCGGCCCTAAAAACATCAATAGCACATATTGGGACCATTTTGTATCAAAGACATTTCAGATTAACATTTGTCCTATTTTTTCTTACTGATGGCATGGAATTATAATTTTATTCTTATGCTTTTACTATGCTTTTACAGGAGTATTACTGGAACATATCTTAGACGGACAACTCTAAGCCATGGAAACTCCCTTTTTTGGGTGTCCCTGTACAGAAATGCACTATTTAATGACAACATGAATTCTAAAAATTAATGTGCCAAATGTAAACTTTGTGCAAATTTAATGTCAAGATAAATACTGGCTGTTGAATTTACTATTAAGAATTTTGAACATATCCTTTCAAGACTGAGAGTTAATATTCCAGATTTTTCCTCTTTCGTTTTGGGATCCTGTATTGTGAAGAGCACCTGCAGCTGACAGTGGTACATAGCCACTCACATAACCAAAACAACAAAACTGAACTGTCCTCTTTTTTCCACTGACTTGCCAAAATCAATTTACCTCAGCATTATGTGGCTTTGAAAGTAAAGACAAACAAGGAATGATGAAGATATGGACACTGTCCCTTCTGGGTAGACAAGGACACCATACTGATATTAAAAGGAATGATTGTAATTCTTTGAGCTAAAATTCATGGGAATGCCTGTTTCAAGTGATTTCAAATGAGTGCTGAAATTAAAAGGAATACTTTGGGATAAATTCACATAAGTTTCTACATACCTCCAATGCAGGTCAGGAAAGATTAAAATGTACAAAAATCTCAAATGTAACTAGATGATTAAAATATTTGGTATTCAGATTCTGTTTCAGGAACCACATGACTAACGGACACATAATGGAAGCTTATGAGCACAAAAGGCCATCCATTATTAGTGTCTTTTTCCCCCCATTCCAGATAAATACTTACTGTTCATATAATCGTGAGGTAGCAAATTGTCTTATCAAGACAATACACTGGTCCGTTAGACTTGGAGATACATTTGTAGGAAATTTCTTGCAAATATTTAGGTCAAATGGTGGCACAGTAGCAGAGTGGGTTGCATTGCCACCTCTCAGCTCCAAGGTCCTGGGTTTGCATCTGAGCTCTGAGCCTTTGTGGAGTTTTCCAGTTTCCTCCTGCTCCTCCAAAAACATGCAGGTAGGCAGATTGGTGACACACCTGGCATCTTGTTCTTAGATTGTAACAGTTGTGGGAGGTTTACACATTAACAATGTTAGATACAACAAATTGTTTCGTAGCCAGTTAAGCTACACAGCAAATGCTTGAATGATGGAATAATAGAAATGAGCTGGTTGAAAATATAGTTTGAACTTTATTTTAAAATACAAGCTTATTTTGCTTTGGGTGACATTGTAATATAAAAAGTCTTATTTAAGTCAACAGTAATGGTCAAGGTGTCTGAAGGCTTGGGCATGCATTTTTTGTTTATTGGTTGATAGTGGGTGATCATAAACTATTACTTATTAGCATTATATCAATGCACTTTGCAAAGACCAGTTGCATTTGATATATGTAAGGCATTTAAGATCCATACATTTAAAATGTAGTATGTAAATTAGATTTTTCCCTGCTTTGCATATTACATATCTAATACTGGTGAAATAATGTCAACATCCAGCATTTAAAAATAGTCTTTATCATCCATGTATCATACACATATGAACAACTTGTACAGAAAGACTTTTCTGTACAGTGTTTTCTGTCCTGAAATATTTTGCTGTTACAGAATTCTCCCAGTCATTATTGAAGTATAGTGCAGTCAGCTATAGAAAATGTCTGCATTTTTTATGCCTGAATGGAAATATTGCACAGTAGATGCTGGAATTATTAGGTAACTGTGACTTGGTCTGGAATATCAACTGCGAGGTTTTCACTCACTAAATGCTTACTGAAAACAGGTCACACTTGTTAACATCTATGAATATCAAGAAATTTGCTTGCTGTATAGGAGATGCTGCATTTGGTGATTCAATTCTCTTCTGTATTGGCTAACTAAGCCAAGAACCGGGACCTATTTCTACATATGTACAGATACACTCATCATCCACTTTATTAGGGACACCTGTATACCTGCACATTCTTGCAGTTAGCTAATCAGCCAATCACGTGGAAGCAGCACAATGCATATAATAATACAGATACAGGTCAAGAGCTTCAGTTAATACAACAAAAGAATGGGGAAAATTTGTGATTTCTGTGACTTTAACCATGGCATGGTTGTTGGTGCCAGATGAGTTTGAGTATTTCAGAAACTGTTAATTTCCTGGGACTTTCATACACAACAATCTCTAGAGTTTACACAGAATGGTGCAGGAAAAAAAAAATGAGTGAGCAACATTTTGTGGGTGGAAACACCTTGTTGATAAGAGAAGTCAGAGGAAAATGACCATGTTTGAGCTGCTAGGTCAGATATAGTAACTCATATAATCATTCTTTACAACCATGGTGAGCCAAAAAGCATCTCAGCATGCACAACACATCAGACCTTGAGGTGGATGAGCGACAACAGCAGAAGACCACACTAGGTTCCACTTCTGACAGCCAAGAACAAGAATCTGAGGCCATCATGGGTCCAGACTGACTGAAACTGGACAGCTGAAGATGAGAAAAAAAATAATCACCTGGTTCACACATTTTCTACATTCTGATGTTAGACGTAACTATTAAGTGAAGCTCTGTATGATTTTATGAATCGTGCTTCTTCCACATGATTGGATAGTTGCATGAATACAGGTGTTCCTATTAAGTAACTGGTGAGTATATGCATATCTTTGTATTTATTCATATATGATTTTAAAAAATATTCTAGAAAATATTAGAGTGACAAAGGACATGGAAAATGCCTTAATGCCTAAAAATATGATCATTCTTACTATAAAATTTCAACATGACATTTTTTGCTCAGTTTTACTCTGTGTCCTTTTGCCTCTCTCCAGTCTATCTAGCATGCCACAATTAAAAACGAGGACATGCTGTTGATGGAAAAAACTGCACATGGGCTGTCATGCCCTCTTCTCTGCCTTCTTTCATATCTGCCTATTTTCAATTGAATGTACTTCTTTGAGATTTGTAGTGTGCCACTGTTGAGCTGCCTCTTCTTACTGGTGCTAAGAAAGCAAATGTTCTCCTCCCTGATAGGACTATCTAAAAATACATGTAGTTCTAAACAAAAGAAAGCCCTAATTCTCTCTTTACAAATGTACAAGATATGGTTATGTTTAATGTATCCACACCATAATTATTTGACATTAATTGGATTACTTTTTGATTGAAAATACTATTGAGCTTTATAAATATTGTCTAGACTTCATATTAGAAGGATTCTTTACGAACTCGTGACATAACAAAAAAATACTGTATATTTTTATCCGTGCCAATTTGTAACATATTTTGTAAGTGTATATTTTTCTTAGAAAGTGCTGTGAAGTATTAGTATGTGTGAGTAACCTTTTTTGTGCCTATGCAGGCAGTGAAAAGGATAGATAAAAAGGTTTCTGGTTTTAAAAACCAAAATATCAAGTAACCTTAAAAACAATTATCGACATTTTTGTTGGGAGTTTTGTACAACGAAATTGACCTTGTTGTGGGAGTATTGTGTTACTGTGAAAAACACAAATACATAATTGAAGAAAAATTAAGACAAAAATCTAATTTGTGAACTACTTGCTGTTTTATAGATTTTTTTCATGTAAATTATTCCAGTATTCTGATTTATGTTGTAACTGTTGCAAAAGTTTTAAATATTTGTGAACCCGCCTGTATGGTGACAATGTAATATTGGTAACTTGCTGAGTTTTGTAATAATGTTTATGGAGTAAATATACAAATTAAAAGGAAATTTTGAATGCTGCTTTTGGAAATTGTCAAAATTTGTCCTGTAACTGTTTTGCTAGTTGCCTAAAACTTCTTAGTTGCTTGACTTGGAGATATAAACCATGGCAGTTGCTGTTCTTAATCACAGGCTTAAGGAACATTTGTTACGTGGGTGCACTGTATGCCAATTTAAAAAAAAAACCCAAAACATTTTCCTTGTTTGCAGCATTAAGAATGAACTAGGATCTAGTTCTCCAGAACTCTTCCACTCTGATCATTTAACATAATTTGTAACTTCTCGGGTCAACATCTGTCTTTGAATTGAAAATTTGAAAACAACTTCTGTACTTAAAATCATTGTGACTATCATAAATTACTTTCTATTTCCACCAGCCATAGAAAAGAATTTACTTTAAGGCATTTCTTCGTTTAAACAAAACCCCCCAAAAAACAGAACTAGATAAACAGTAAATAATATTAAAGCCAAATGGCCTTTTGATTTCATAAAATCGGTGAAAGTTCCCTCTGAAATTTGGTCAATGTTTATTTCTGCAATATCTCAAAAAAAAAAAACCCAGAAAAACAACCAACCCAAAAAAAAAAAAAAAACCAGGCTATTCTGTGGCTGGGAAGTTATTTAATTTGAGGGGATTCCCTAGCAAATAATGTGCATGAAATCAGTCGCTTCGTGCAGTTAAGTAGAGAGAGGAAGTACGGTGTGCGCATGTGCAGGTTTAACTGCTTCTTCTTTTTGGTTTTATGGCAGTTGGCATCCTGTGTTGCATTACTGCCATCTACAGGTTTACCTTGACTGTGCACTGACACATGTAGGTAAACAAACAGCTGATCACACCAAGGCGCTCGCTGACCGCCGATATTTATTAGTTTGGCCCTGCGTTTCCTTTCCTTCGCAACATAATGTCTTTTCTTCTCGCTTTCCGTAATGGTCTCTGTAGTCAGTCTTTCATGTTTCATTCGCGTCCTCCATTTTCCTCTCCTGCTTCAAATTTGTACCCCACAATGCCTTGCGTGAATGGGGAAAGCCCACCACGTGATGCATAATGTAGTATCTTGAATTGGGTCAAAGTGAAGCAAGAAAATAGAGAATTCATTAATTGTTCCATTAAAAAAAAAAAAAAAAACACGAAAAATTGGAAGTCTGTGGCTCAAATTCATTAGCCACTAAATTTGTTTAGTACTGTAGGTTCACTAAATAAAAATAATCAGGTATCAGGGAAAATTCTTTCTATGACCTAAACTTGAAAAATCTGAAAGGCAGTCTACCTTTAAAGTGTTTCTTTTATTAACATGATTGACCATATGTTTGATTTTTATTTGCTTCTGTAGTTTTCTAGATCCACTCATGACCTGCAAATTCATATCAGCTACACGGGGTGGGAAGTAATGCATTACATTTACTTCATTACATGAACTTAAGTAACTTTTTCCAATAAATTGTCCTTCTAGGAGTAGTTTTAATGCATGAGACTTTCCACACTTACATTAGACGACACACTTCACAATTTTTATTTAATTTATTTTTATTTACATGCGCATGGCTTCTACGATGTCAACTGCTTTGATACAAGGAGTTTGAACACAAATGGACAAACAAATAAAGACTAGGCCTGTGTTAAGTTTTAAAAGATTAAACAGTGTTGTGAGTTTGGTATTGGTTTAAAAAAATGTGCGCTTTACTTTCAAATTTTGTTTATTCAACACACAGACACCCACGGCACTGTGTTGCTCAGCTCTCTCTCCCCCTCTCATCATTATTTTTAACCTAGAAAGATTTATTTATAAAACATACCGGTGGCAAAATTGCCTTAATTTATGATTTTTGGTAAACATCCATCCATTATCTGTAGCCACTTATCCTGTGCAGGGTCGCAGGCAAGCTGGAGCCTATCCCAGCTGACTATGGTGAGAGGCAGGGTACACTCTGGACAAGTCACCAGGTTATCACAGGACTTTTGGTAAACATTCATTCATTCTTTTATTTGGAATATTACTAGAATGAGCAGATTTCATGTTGTGTTTATTAGAAAAGCACTTTACATTTTTTTTATTTTGGACATAACTGATATTCTGATACATTTGAATGTAACACATTCATCCATCCATCTGCTTATCCGTCAGGGTCGTGGAGGAAGCTAGAGCCAATCCCAGCTGACTTTAAGTGAGAGGCAGGGTATACCCTGAGGAAGCCACCAATCTACATAGGTGGGTTGCATCCGCCGTCACATCTGCTTCATTATATATGCAAGACATGAAGTGGTGGTCAGCTAAGCTCACTGTTCACAAAGCACTGAGGCTCCTTGCTAATCATTAAAATGCCCTATGCTTGAATTGTTTTGCACTATTTGAATCAAACAAACTGTGAAGCTGATAAATTTCTTCCGGGTTCCCCGTGAAGTGATAAAGGGTGAAAGAGCAAAGGATTTTACCAAAAGATGACGAGAAAGGTGACTCTCGAACCTTTCGCTGCAATGGAAGGAAGTTGAGTTGAACAACATTAAAGTTTGCAGTGATCACTTCGTGAAAGGTTTATAAATTCCTGATTTATTTTGTTTGGATTCGCAAAATCACTTTCCTCACCATTTTCCTTTATTTCATGATGTTTTGAAGTTCAGAAGACACTTAAATCCTCAGATGTGTTTTTGTTAACAGTTTGATCATGTCACCATATTGTAAACAAATGTGTATGTTTTCACTTTAATTTAATCAGGATGTCCAAGCAATCTTTACAAGGAGATTGAGCTCCTACCATCAGCTAGATAGAAAATATTATCTTGTTGAGATGATCCATGTAAACACAAAAGCAGAGCTCACAAGTTAGCAGCACAAAGCTGTTTACCCAGCCAATGCAGTTACAGTGAGCCGTAATAACATCGCTGTCCTGTTTCACCAATACCCAAGTCTTTAAAAGGGGTTTCTGTGGATATTTGTGAATGATTTTACCTGGAATAGAAGAGTAACTGTGCAACTGTGGTTTGTTTACACCGGATACTAAAACTTGTAGTATCCTAACAATCAAATTATCGCAAAGATGCCTACAAAAAGCCCAAAAGTGCCTACTTACTTGGGCATAAACAATACAGGATTCATGTTGTAGTGTGTTAGTCCCTAGATCTTTAACCCAGCCACAAACAGTTATATGCCTCTATGCTCTTCCAGGTTTTCATCTGTTTGTCCGTGTAGAATGACGTCTGCAGCACCAGGTAGCTTGAGATGTCAGGGAACTCAACAGATGGATCATTTTCCAACTCCTAGGAAAAATCCTTCTTTACTAGCATGTAAGAATCTATCCCATTGTAAAGAGCAGCTTGACCATGTATTGACCTCTAAACTGCAAAAATAGTCAGAGATGGTTTCACTAGCTCTTTGCATAACAGCAGCCAAATTGGTTTGCCTGACCACCACTTAATTCACTGGAAGTAAGCTCACAGGCAAAAATCACATTACTGAATACAACCTGAACGCAGAGACAAACAACCATTCACACTCACACCTATGGGCAATTCAGAATAGCCAGTTAACCTAATTCACCTGTCTTTGGACTGTGGGAGGAAACTGGGAGAAAGAGATTGAACTGACTCACCAGAGCTGGATAAGAGACCACAGGGTTCTCTCTGTGCTCACCTCTTTGATGAGTCTTTTGGCAAACTTATTCGGTTGTGCAATAAGAGAGCTGGTGGTGACTGAATGGGTCTGCGTGAAGCAAGGCATAGAGACTTGTGACTGTGCGTCAACCAACTGCATGAGCTTCTCCTTAAAGGCATGGAGACATTGTTGTTGTTTGTCCATAAGCTGGCCCTAGTTGATGAACACACTGCACAAGTTCTCCCATTCTGTTGCATCCATGTTAAGGTAAAATATTCGGTCACAAAAACCAGGCATGGAATGAGAGTATGCAAGTGCAGTGTGACAGCTTTTAATACAGTTCCAAAGCAGTAGGCAGAAACATAGTTAATAAGTCAGTATGGGTCGAGCAATTTGCAAACAGGCATAAACAGAATAATCCAATACTCAAAGTAGTTGAATAAGTAAGACCAAGCATAAACAACCACCTTAGTAATGAGCAGTAACAACCAGAACAATTATTCACAGTGAGCTAAAGTGAGCAGAATCCTTAAATACTGTGGAGTAATGAGGCCATAATGATGAACAGGTATCTCAGGTGATGGAGAGCAGTGAGGACCATGATGGGAATTGTAGTGTGGGGTGTGTTGTGCAGCGAATGAAGGTGCAAGGGACGGAGAACAGGCAGTGGATGTGATGCGTGAGTACAGTTTTTATTTACCCTACCCACCTGTGTAGCTACATATAACGAGCAACCCCAAATATATCCAGTGCCTTGCATAAGTATTGACCTTTGTGAACTTTTTTTTTTAGCATTTTGCCTGTGGGAGGCACGGTGGTGAGTGGTTAGCGCTGTTGCCTCACAGCAAGAAGGTCTGGGTTCGAGCCCCGTGGCCGGTGAGGGCCTTTCTGTGCAGAGTTTGCATGTT